>JAGDQP010000842.1:37606-140617 GCA_022664845.1 Lepisma saccharinum
TGACAATGTAGGAGGTAGTACATCAGGAGCTCTTAATTATTTTTTTCCTGGTGGTCCGGATTTAAATTATGGTAATAAAATAACCTTTGCGGTCCAAATGCTTAGTCAAATGTAGGTAAGACAGGGCATACACCGAGAGGACGATGCTCAGTTGGAAAAGTGTTGACTTCGCATTCTGGAGATCCTGGGTTCGATAACAGTGGCCGATCATCATGACAGATTTTTAGGGATTTTCCTGTCACACCAAGCAAATACCGACATGGTACCTGAAAGTCAGAGCCCGGGCGACTCTTTCGCTCACCCTTACCCTATCCTGTCCTGAGACATAGATTCCTAAGTCATTTGTTAACCTCTATATAATTGTGTTGAATCAATGTGAAGAAATACAAAATTACACGACGTGTATTAGCATGAATGTACATTACACTTTTATGCTTTTTCCATTTCAACTAGTAAAGTATGTACATTCACACATTACCCTTGACAGGGTATCAAAGCGGGCCAATGCCAAAAGACCACAAATGAATTCGAATTCAAGTGCTTATTCAATCGTGGAAGTCTGGGGAAATTGTCCACATTAGTGAATCTACGTCCACGATATTCGAGAAATGCAACCAGGATTGATACACGTACTCTGAATGTGAGTCTTGGAGAACTGTGAATTTTCAGTAACGGAGCCTTGGAGGGCTGTCGACATCCTTGCAGCAACCATTTTTGGCATTAAGTATCCGACAAAATGTCTATGTAGCAAGAAAAACATGGAAATCTGACAAAAATGTTGCAGTACACTTTACCAGTGTTTTATATTTATCTTAGGTTCAATATTTCCCATAATGTAACTGTCATTGGCAAAGTTAAACATAACATTAGGGTAGTCAAAATGTCATGATAGCTTGAAACTAAAGTATCACTAACTACCAGGTGTATGCATAAGTAGTTTCCGGTTTACCTAAGAAAAGCACGCAGCGTATTCATTTGACACATACGTCATTTTGTTCGTCTGACATTAAACTACAAACACACACAAGTTGAGTATGCCAAACACTAGCGTCTTTGTTTTATCGTTCAGTGATCATGTCGAAGTTTGTGCCTGAATAAGAACATTTGCGGCACGTTGCTTTTCTTATTTAATCAAAAGAAAAAGGTTGTTGAAAGTCATCGTGTGCTGGTAGAAACATATGGTGAGCACGCTCCATCGATTAGAACATGTGAGACATGATTTCGACAATTTAAAAGTGGTGATTTCAATGTGAAAGACAGTGCGCGCTCTGGTAGACCACAAAAGTGCGAAAACGAGCAATTGCAGGTGTTATTGGAGGATGACCCAATTCATACTCAACAGCAATTGGCAAAAGCATTAAATGTGTCACAAGAAACAATCAGCAGACGTTTACGAGCAATGGGGAAGATAAATAAACTGGGTAAATGGGTCCCACACGATTTGAATGAACGTCAAATAGAAAATCGCAAAGTCACTTGTGAAATGCTGCTTCAACGTCACGAAAGAAAATCCTTTTTGAATCGAATTGTGACGGGTAACGAAAAATGGATTTATTTTGAAATCCCGAAATTGTTATTATTTCTTTGATGTTTGCCAGATTTTCTTTGATGTTTGCCAGATTATTTTGGGGGGTACAAATATCCTAGGATATGTGTACCCCCTTATTGGGTGTTTTTTGTTATTAATTTTTCATTCCATAATGGAATGCATTGAAAGCGGCTTGATTTCCTTTGATGTTCGGAGATTTTTAGGGGGGTACACATATCCTAGGATGTATGCACCCCCCTGTTGGGTGTTTTTGTTGTTAATGTTTATATTCTGTAATCAAATGCGGCTTATTTGTAGAAAGCGGCTTTTTTCCTTTGATGTTACTGACAATGGAAAAGGGGGTACACATATCCTAGGATAAGTGTACCCCCGGTACAAATCCCTGGGGTACACATATCCTACGACACCGGCCTTATCCCTGTTGGCTCCTCGTGAAGTCAACTGCACTTTTGTGATTCTGTCTTTCCTGTTTCATTGTTGTCCAACCGACATGCCCTATATATCTTTTAGGGTGTCATTCAGCTCAGGTAGGTTCATGAAAAATTATTCTTTAATTGCATCCATGTTGTACTAAAATAATTCAGTTGTTAAGATAAGTTTCCTAGGTAAGGTTGAGAGCTTCTGCTTGTTATTGTACTAAGATGTACAAGTATGCAAACCTTACTTTGCAGGAACAATTAGAAATCAGTAGAAGTGAAGATAGTCGCTGTTTCAAAGTTATTGCAGGTAACTGCTATCGTGCTAACTTGCTGCCCTGAGCTACCCTGCTGACAGCTGTTGATGTTAATTTGTTATCTATGTATACGGACTCGTCATGAAGATAGTCGATACAAGTATATTGCGAAAATTATAAAATCAATATTGAAATAGCCGAAAGAGCTCTAAAAATTTGTTTAATATGGATTTACAAAGATACTTTGCTATTGAACGAAGACAGGGTGAGTTGAAAAGAGGCGCATTTCTTTAAATGAATGCATACATTAAGCTGTACAGACCATGTGAAATTAGCATCCGCCATGTCGGCCACCATACTAAAAAATTACCTGAAAACGAAAGCGAAAGATTTGACACCGATTTTTTTCTAATTCTGCACACCAAGTCCCTGAATTATGAGCAAAATTTAAAAAAAAAATCAAACTTGGCAAGCAAATCGAACGGGGCCCCAAATTTCCAACAAATTCCACCGTACTAAATTTAAAAAAATGTTCAGACATTTGTATTGAAAATGTGTATGATCTTAAACTAAAAGCGCATTGCAACGTTGCTAACAAAACATCAATTAGAACCACGTTATATTGGCAATAAGGCATTTATCGTAGCATATTTTCTAGCATAAATATGTTTAACATCCAAACGGAGAAAGAGAACTAAAGAGGACTTTACTGAAAACTGAACCCGGAGAAAAGAACTGTGCTTAAAAAGAGGACATCTCTGGGAAAATGAGGACATTGGGTACCTCTGGGAAAATACCTCTGGGAAAATGAGGTATGAATATCTCTATAATATTCATAAGTAACACACACATACAGGCAATGAGAAACAAATAATTAGATGTCCTTTCCTTTGAACAAAAGACCTCGTGCATGGTAATTGTTGACAAATACACATAAAAATAATAGGTTGTTGCGATGATAGGGACTCGAAATCTCCCAGTTGCCGATTGATCGTTTCTACCATAACACTACAACGGCACAACCAATCACTGCTGGTGCGGGAATCAAGGCAGTGGTGTGTTTCTAAAAAATAAAGTGGCCTGGCGGCGGATGCATCTAGGGGCCGGACCTTTCTCCGCTATTAGATTTTATTTTGCAAACGCCAATTTTACACCCAGAAATTCCTCACCCCCTTCCCCCCGAAGGTGATAGACACCCGGACCCCGAAACCAACTTCTAGATACCCCAAAACCAACTACTTGGCGCCCTAGTTACCAACTGTTACTAAAAATCAGCTTGTGAGTTGGGGTATTATGAAACCTGTTAAGCATAAAGAAATGATAATAAAAAAGACCAGGAAAGGGTGGGGAGGGAATTTGCGATACTTATTTTGTATTTGAGGGTTGATATATTTCAAAAGTGGAATTCTGGGATGCTACTTATTTACGAAAATCTTTCAAATGCAAAAAGCACATAATTAATCACAGTGGTGGCTAATCCACTACTGATTTTTAAAATTGCAAAAATATTCCTTGGTCCAGGGAGCAAAGGAAATGCGTGTCCATTGTTGCGTAAAAGGAGTGAAAGAAAAGTAAGAAAAGAAAATCTAATTAATAATAAAATAGTACCTTTTTTACCTCATATATTGATATTTTATCGAAATTTTAAACTATTCCTTTTGTTGCGCATCCAGTTTTATTAAACAAGGTATTGTTTTCTTTTTGGCATTGTTATAGTCAGCAGGAAATTTCTAAGAAATTCAGCCAGTGGTTCAAGTAACTGAAGTAAGAGGGAAATGGAAAATAAAGTATTACCAACAACAAACAACTGAGCAGCAGAACGCTTTGTCCCTGTCCCTGTGAAAAAAATGTTTCGTTCAATAGGGAGGTAGTTCAATCGTGAACTTAATTAAACCCATGTTATATGTATTCAATGTTTTATATTTTATTATGTTGCGTCTTCTTACTTAGGAGGTCGCCTCCTTTCGTTCGATGCGGACAACTCCTATTGTACTGTGGACATTCAGAACAAGTACATCATATTCATGGACGTAATTTGGAATGTCCTGGGTTCAAACAGAGTGGTCGGCTATCCTGGTTGAGGTTTTCCGCGGTTTCCTGTCTCGCGCGGCGAATGGCGGGATGGAACCTAATATTTCCTAATAAGGATAACCGTTTCCGTCCCCAACCTTATTCGTAAGTCTCAAATAAAAAATGTGCAGTAAACCATCTCTTCTACCTTCTTTTTTGTAATTTATAAGTTTTATAAATTTTGAATGTTGAAAAAAGACTATAGATCTGACGGTTAGAGCGTTACTATTATACTATTTCTTAAATATTCCAAAATTTTCCGTTTCTTAAAAGATAAAGTATTGTTAATGTTTTCCCATTTGGTAGTTTTTACTTCTTCTTCTTATTATTATTATTATTTGGGACTTACGGTTCTTCGATTTGCATTATAGCTGATTGATAGGAAGGGTTCGAACAAGCATATAACGGAGGAAGCGGTAACGGTCTTATTGTTAGTTACTATACCCAATATTTGCCTCATGAAACTGAAAACTCGTGGAAAACTTCAGTCGAGATGGCTGGCCACTGGATTTGAACTCAGGATCTTTCGAATATTACGCCAACATTCAAAGACCTGAGTTACGGTTCCCCCGTCCGTTTGATTTTAATTTTTAATACAAAGAAACAAATGGTATCTTCATTCCTGAAAAGGATTTATGAGAAGAATCTTCCATATCTTTCCTTGGTCTCACCAGACGAACGTCGGGACTGCATCTAATGACAAGATCATGGATATTTCCCCTCCATATGTCTCTGTCCATAAGCCTTAGTGGGGAATCGATTTGAAAAATTGAAAATTATCTTTGATTATGATTGCCTGGTTTGTTTATGGAAACGGAAAATAGCCAACCTTAGATCTTCACGGAGGAAGCCTTACCATTTGTCGTTGCTTAGATACCCATCCGTTTCTCCTGTCCTTTGTAGCAACTGATGACAATTGCATCTCGTCTTGTTTCAAGCTTCAAAATCAATTATTGCTTTTACCTGTCATCTCTCGAATAGATATACCGTTACCCCTCCCCCGGTTCCTCCTTTTTCACGCTTATTCATGCTATTCAACTAGAGACGAAACATGTTTTCTTTCCTTCTTGGGATCACATTCCATCCGCACAAAAGATGTTTTTGTTTCCTACTTGGTACAACAAATATTACTATCATATCTCTGCCCAATTTGGCACATTTTTTTTCAACTTGCCTGTGTCATATACCGCCAATTTTCGTCCTAATAAGAAAAAATAACCTGAAAGTATGGAGGGAGGGAGATGAAAAGGAGGTACCTTTTTCATGAAAGTCGTGAGATGAAAAATCATGAAACTCGTCTTTCTCTTTCATTTTCAGTGTTTCCTTCGTCTAGGAGCTAGTCTTTCATTTTCTGCTATCTTGTTACATTTTATATGTATGTAAACAAAATTCTATAATTTATTAAAGATCTTCAAAAGAGGTTTGAACGTCTCATTTCTATTCGAGATTAATTAACACTTCATGGTTATACACTACGAACATGCTAACATCAATATATCTGGTGTAGTAAAAAGTAATCCATTATTTTTGCATGACATTGAAGACTTGACTTACCATAGTTAGAATGATCCGATTTAGGTCACATATGCGCCGTTTTGTTCGATAACGTGTTGCCATTTGGAAGGTAATATCATGATGCCTCTCTCATAGAAGCCCTTGTCCCTGTTGGCAAAAAATTGAGACAGTCGATTTTCACAAACCTCTCTTGAAGCGAATTTTTCACCAGCAAACGTGTTCGCCATGGACAGGAACAGATGGTAATCACTCGGTGCCAGGTCCGGACTATAAGGTGGATGCATAAGAACCTCCCAACCAAGCTCCCGGAGCTTCTGGCGAGTCACTATCGATGTGTGTGGCCTGGCGTTGTCCTGGTGGAACACAATGCCTCTCCTATTGGCCAAAGCTGGGCGCTTCTGGGCGATTGCTGCCTTCAGACGGTCCAATTGTTGACAGTATAGTTCCGAGTTAAGGGTTTGGCCGTAGGGGAGCAGCTCATAGTAGATAATTCCCTGCCAATCCCACCAAACACACAGCAAAACCTTCCTGGCCGTCAATCCTGGCTTGGGCACCGTTTGCGCCGGCGTACCGCGCTTCGACCACGACCGTTTTCGCGTGACGTTGTCGTAAGTGATCCACTTTTCATCACCAGTCACCAACCGCTTCAGAAATGGATCGGTTTTGTTGCGATTCAGCAGCGATTCGCAGATGGAAATTCGGTCCATGAGGTTTTATTGCGTTAAGTCGTGTAGCACCCATACATCAAGCTTCTTTGTGTATCCAGCCTTATGCAAATGGTTCCACACGGTTTTTTGTGCAATGTTTAGCTCTTGGGCAATCGAAACAGTGCTTACATGACGGTCGGACGCGACAATGTTCATGATTTTAGCGACATTTTCGACACTTGGCCTTCCAGTGCGTGGTACATCTTTGACATCAAAATTACCGGAACGGAATCGACGAAACCAAAATTGCGCGTGATTGGCTGTTACAGTATCAGGACCATAAACACTATTCACATTTGCAGCCGCCTGGCTTGCGTTTTCGCCTTTATCGAAGAAAAACTGTAAAATATAGCGTATTTTCTCTTTGCTAGTGTCCATTTTGACGCGCGCTCACACAACACTGAGTCAACTCATCACAACTATCTGAACAGTGTTTGTAGTACGCAATCTCATCGTTTGAACGCCATCTCGTTGAACCCGATCGGACTTATACAACGCGAGCTACAGATCACTGAAGCCATCTATTGGCAAAATAATGGATTATTTTTTACTACACCAGATATTATAATTCACTTATGAATAATAAGAGTGAAGAAATAGCTTTTTTGAATTTCTTTTACAAAATAGAATGATTAAACACTTTTATTGGCAAAAGTTAGGAGCTGCAAAAACTGATATCGCAAAGACAAAGTCTAAATAAAACCTGAAAATGGAGATTCATGTCATTGCAAGGTTACCACATATTTCAGATTCAGGGCTTTTTTTTTATAAAATATGATAAACAATCATTTTATAATAAAGGAAATGCTGATTGTTTAGATCTTATTTATTGATGAATGGCTTATTTGTAACCAATTTCTTAAGGATGGAAGCTTGTTATATTCTAATTACGGTTTTTAATTTATATTTTGTTCTCAATAATTAGTGTTCCATTCGCGATTTTTCTAGAACCGTCAGCCGGTCGGGTGGCCGAGCGTTCTGCGGCGGTAGGCCATCGGCTTCAAGGTCCCGGGTTCGAGTCACGGCAGGGGCATGGGTGTTGATTTTAACAGCTATAGGAGAATCGTGACGGGCCAAGTCCAAAGTTACTAGATTGGCGCATATAAAAATTAAAGTTTACCAAAAGTTTTCTAGAAGCGTCAATTTGAAAACATGCTTCAAAATTAAGTTATTTATCTCTGTCTCCCTCTCTCTCTCTAAATAATATTTATGTTCTATGTTTAATGGTAAAAACACATTACAATTACTATTATTGCTCACACATCTAAATTTAGCTTTCTTCTACTATTCAGGATAATTAATATATTTGCTCTTATAAGAAACTATCTTTACGGAAATCATTGACTAAAGATATAATAATTAACCATATTCGGTGACCAGCTCTGTAATACTCTCTCTCTTTCTCTAGTCTAAAGAGAAAACGGCTGTCTCCCCCTTTCCTTCTGTCCCTAGTTTTTCATTTTCTTCTTCTTTTTTATCTATTTATTTCCTTGTGTCCCCCTAAAGTCATAATGTTACCAACCATTTCCTTTCAAACATCGTCATCACCAGTACCCTTTTCCACAATCCACTTGTGACGCTGCTAGTACCATCACCAAGCACCCTCCTTATACCCTTCCAGTTGGTATTCAACATTCTCCCACCATCGTCCCCCATCTGATTTGACGGCCTCTTTCAACCTCATCCCTCAGTAATTCCTTTTTTTCTGCCCGTGTCTTTCTCTGAACATCGGGCGCTATACGAAATGCACTTTACCAAAGTAATCAGCATGCATTATTGCCGCTGAACGGAAGCACCAAGGAGTCTCTGGGTTCCTTCATGAAATTCGATTCATGGAATTTTCAGAGATGATTCTTTCTCTCTTTAGTTCCCTTTCTTTTTTATTTCTTTATCCTCATTTATTTCCCCCCCCCCTTTTTTTTAAAGGCACAGGACTTTGATAGGCAAATGTTTCAAATGATGCGAACATAGTGGTGAGGTTTTCTCTTCGTTCATGCTGTTGGAGTCAATGCTATTTGTAGTTCAACCAGGCTTTCTCGGGAAAATCTTCGCGGTTCTGTGCAAGAGACCTAGAAAAAAGTCGATTAATGTTCAACGGTAAGTTAACACCCACATCTGTCCCCCAACAACCCACCACACCCACCTATGCTCCCTCGAAAAGAGAACTTCAAAAAGGAAGCCATTTTTCCTACTCGAATAGTGAGAAAAGGAAAAAGAAAGACCCATAAACTTTCCAACATCAGTAGCTGCCTACTTAGTTACCTTTTTCTGTCACTCTCTTTCTCTAAATTCTTACTTCTCTTGTTATTTCTTTCGACACTATAAGATTTGTTTTTTTCCTCTTAAGCCTTTTCCCCAATTCCACTATTAATGCTCCATTTTCGCCCTTCTTTTCCTCGCTTTCTACTGTTTTTTCTTCAATCCTGAACCAGGTTTTCTTCACCCCTTCCTCCCCCTGTTTTTTTTAAACCTACAATACTTCACGTTTAAACATGCAAACTGCGGAGAGAAAGTAGAAATCACTTTAATTATGTCATTGCCCTCAGCTTACCCATCATCCTCTTCGTACTTCCGACTTTTCGTTTCTATTCATCACACTTCATTTCGATCTTTCTTTGTTATCCTTCTCTTCATTGTTTCTTTCTCCCTGTTCTCTTTCTTTACACACATTTGTTTTTCGTCTAATAGAAACTCTACAATTGCATGCTTATTTTTCAAACTTTTCGTAATTCAGCACGTAGAATATTGATATTTTCACCCTAGAAATCTCAAAAGATTTTTTTAAATCTATCTTAAGAATTGAGTAAGACATTACAGATATCTCGTTTATAGAGATAGCGACTGATAACTACGGAAGTGTCAGCTTATTTAGTCAGTCTCGTTTTCCTCAAATGTATGTGGTATATATGTATATTGGAGAAATCATTCGATAGTGTCAATTAGTAAGTCCAAATAAGAGTATTGAAGGATGCAAAACGTATTGAGGAATTGGAAATCCAAATTATAAGGAATTTTATAAGAGAATAAAGTTACAGTACTTTTTTTGGATTTACCATATCCCTATTCGAGCTTAGCTCAAACGCTCTATAGTTATATGGTTGTCATATGCAAACTTCAAATGTCTTAAGATTGGAATCATTCCCTGAGTACAACTTAAATGTCACCAATCCCAAATTTTTCTTCACTGAAAGTCGATATAAAGTACCGTACCGGCAAATCTGATCTCCGAATAAAAACATCATTTAGGAAAGATCTACAACTACGAAAATGAAAACTGTGCTCAGGGAATGTGATTTTCATTTCAAAATGGCAAGGAAGAAATATCTTGTGAGAAAGTCTAGCCGCAAGCAGAGGACTACTTTCGTTAAAGTAAAAAATATTTCATAAGCATTTCCAGTACTACAAGACTGAGTTTTACAAACGACAGTAACCCACATTTGATCAGATGGTGAAGTGTGTATATCGCGGCAACCGTACTAGGAAGTCCAAGAGAGGAACTTGCACCCTACATAAAACATGATGCATATCATTATTGGTCCGGTGTTGCATGCGAGGAAATTGTGATTTCAATTGCATGTTATTGACGGTATTACGGATCAGAATGTGTATCTTAATATACCACTTATTGACGGTAAATATGAAACCTAGTGCAGAAAAAAATCAAAGTGATGGCAGATGTTAGATCTATGAAGATAATAATCCGAAGTACAAGGTATACAAAGTTCGCAAAATGTCACAGAGAATGTGTGAGCTGAACTTGAAAGCAAAACTCATGAGAAAGATGTCAGGAATAAGGAAATCTGAAGAAAGCGCTGCAATGAAAGCGGTTTAGCATAAAAATTGTCCTACTGTGAAAAACTGGTTTTCTACAACCGATTAAACGTATTTGCATTCTTGCATAACGATAATATTGTTATTCAATTTCAAATGTAAACGAGTTTCCTTTTGAGGTCATTTTTCGCAGATTTATTACTCTTGTGTAGCCTGGAAACTAAAAACATGACAGATTAGGAAACATTAGTTACACTGCTCGCCATTAAAAATGGAACACCAAGAAGGAGAGAAGATAGCAACCCAAAATTCGGCAGATAGATACCATAAGGCACAAGAAGTAAATGATTAAATTTATACCCTGTGCGATGCGTGATAACTTGGGGACAGCGGAACAGAACTGCGGAAGGTAAGTAGCATGTAGGCCCACCATGGGCGTTCATAACATCTGCAACACGACGAGACTTAGAGACATAGACAACCCTGGGATCTCCTCCTGGGGTATGGCAAGCCATGAATCTTCGACATGATGCCACAGTTCATCAACTGTAGCTAGGAAGGTCACTGGTGTGAGAGGCGTTGTGCAATCATGGAGCAGACGTGTTCAATCTGGGAGAGATTAGGTGAACGCGTCGACCAAGGAAGAAGGGGAACATTGTTACTAGCCAGGAAGGGTAGGACATCACGTTCCACATGCGGGCTGGCGTTATCCTGCTGAAGTGTGGTTCCTGGCAGGACCTGAACTAAAGGGACCACAACCGTGTCAAACACGTTGTCAATGTACCGTTGGCTGGTCACATTCCGTCAATGCGTAAAGAGACACGCACGGACACAGAATCCAAAGGCACCCCACACCATAACACTCGGTGCAGGACCGACGTGGCGATGCAAAACGCAGGCGTCGCAATGCCTAGTTCCACGGTATCGCCAGATACGGACGCGGCCATCATGATGCTGCAGACAGAACCGGGACTCTTCTGAAAAGAGGATGTCCTGCTCTTCGGCTCCCCATCTGCGACACCATTGTAGTTGCTTATACCTATGCTGTGCAGTCAGCAGGAACCGCAGCAATGGGCGCAGTGCAAATATGCTCCTCTCTACCAGACGACTTAGAACTGATCTTGGGGATACTGGGCGCTGTGCAACATCCGTCAGTGCGTGCGCGTGTTTGGGATGTATCTATTCGATCAACGTAAGCCGTTTATCCTCGCGTCCCGTGGAATGGCGCAGACGTTGGAATCCAGCATGTCGTTGCATAGTGCCTTTGTGGAGCCATCGAGTCCATATGCGCCGCAGTTTGTACTGGCACCAATGTTGCGGAAAGATAAATCGTAATCACGATATTCTACAATTCTTCCTCGATCATAGGTGGAATCCTGTTGGCAGAGCTGCCGCATTCGACAACAAGGTATCTTTCAAACTTATACACACACTCACGTCACACCTGGCCTGCCTCTGGTTGCTGTTTCTAGATAGCATACCCGCCGCATTTGCTGCGTCACGTAGCTGTAGTGCTAATCATTTTTTTTTATCTTTTGTCTCGGTTAAGATGAAGTTCAAATTAGTAACAAGCTGAAAAATTGTATGGGAGTCAGGAAATGTGTCAGAAATGACAGATGAAAGAACTATCTATTTTATTGATAGAACTGGTTTATGTAGGCTCAAGAAACAACGGACAATTATTATTGAACAACGTTCAATAGGCTACTGTTGACATTGTAGTTGTTTCTTCTTCTGAAACTGGAATCAGATATTAAAAAAATCAAACAACTATTATAAATTGTTTTATAAAAAATAGACACAAATCATGGTTTGCAGGTATAAATATTCCGAGGAAAACACTAATAGCAATTATTATGAGAGCCCGCACTAATCATACAAGATTAAATGAACATCTACACAAACTAAAAATATTATCATCACCAGTATGTGAATGTAGAAAATACATACAAATGTCCCATATCTTCTTACAGACTGCACACATAAAATCGAGAAACTTTGACAGAAGCACTATATAAATTAAAATTAGATAAACCAATAAGTCCACTAAATTCATTATACAATCCAACGAGAAAAGTAATATATTTAATACACATTTTTTTCTAAAGATAGGTAAATTGTTATAATAAAAGCAGATTAATCAAATATACAATTATAAAAGGATCAATTAAGCAACAAACATAAATATTAACAATTGCAATATATATATACTTACTAAAATTACACAATTACTTACAAATCACTTAGGGAGAAATTATAGAAAAAATAATTACAAACAGAAAAAAGTTGAAAGAGAAAAGATTGATATGATGGATAGAATACTTAAAAATACTCATAAAAATTACTCCTTTTCAAAAACAATTTTTTAATATAAATACTATAAAAGAGCACACTTATATAGTGCCCCATTCTACAAGTAACAACAATGAAAATACTACGTTGCATGTGGTAATCTAGTGGGATAAAAATCGAATTGGGCAATGTAAAAATACTAAAATAAACAAAGGTAAAATACAAAATTGTATAATAACTAAGTAAAACAATGTAATTATTATACTGCGTAGTCTAAGAAACAAAATAATAGAATAAAAATATCGCTATGATATGGATCTAAGAATGTAACTTGCAACAACAAAGAACAACCAATCAATCAATATTTCTTCTTCTTGGTGTATAACATCTCGGATTGAAAGTAAGAGACTTTCATATAAAAATACATGTACGGTGGGTTTGTTGATATGTTTAGACATATCAATATTGGAGATAGGTAATAGTAGGTTACTTTATGTACAGTATATTTATTGGTTTATGACAAAGTTATTATTGTCATACGTGAAATAATAAATGACATGGTTTTCCTGATGGTAATTATATGATTATATGTTTTTTTATTATGGGATTCACTTTAGATACCGCACACATATGTTTTAAAGTTAGTGGAATGGTAGCTATTTGTATATTGATATCTCGGCAACACTAACCTCATACAATTTACTAATAAGTAATAAAATAACAAGAAACGACATACTAAAAGTCTCAGAAAATCCTTCCAAAATGGCGTCCTTTATACCCATTAGGCTTCAATTATTTAATACTAAAAATATGTATGTGTATATCGTCACCTTGGAACCAAAAAGGGCATTTATTGGTTATATGGCATTCACTTTCGCTGACTATACTTCTTCGCATAATATCAAAGCAAAAACCAAAGAATGGTTAGCAACGTTAGGTTAGGTCAGATCACGTTCGGTTAGGTTAGGTTAGTTTCTTCCTGCAACATAGGTCAGATTACGTTCAGTTAGGTTAGTTTCTTTTTCACAACATAACATTCCCGGCCTTTTCCCACTTACCTTCATATTTTTGGTGGATATAATTTTGACAATTCGATTAAAACCTCGTGCACTATAATACTGTATTTTCAGCTTTTCCTTCCTTAAATAAGTATTCAGTCAAACACCAAAACAATACAATTAACAACACTATTCTCGATTTACAAATTCGTATCCTCGCAAAATGTCCCTTCAACTGCGGAAGGCCGCCAGTTACACTTTGCACCATTTAATCGACGCTGACAATGAAACGTCCTCTTCTCTTCTTGTCACTTTTACATCCTTACCGCACCTTCTACATCGAGTTCTTGCTTTCATTAATCCGTGGCTTTCTAAAAGTGTTACAATGTTTTCCTCCCTGTTCTTCAACTCTTCCACGAAACGCACTATTGATAAATTGTATCCCGTGCAACGGCCAACCATAATTCCCACTTTTATTCACGGACACACTCGGCGGCGGCGAACACCTTCTACAGAAATCTCACGCCGTTCACACATATTTCACTCCTTCTAACGTTAATTCCCTCCGCTTCACACTGACATAAATTGGTTTTCCAAGACGAAACTTATTATACAATACCTGAATACCTGTTTCTCCTGTAATTTTACCTATTTTTGGCTAATTGTGGATGATCATTAACCAACTTATTTCCCTAGAATGTATTATGTCCACTTCAGCTACTTTTGAGAAAAAGCAGTTTCAAAGTTTAAGCTTCCATTTAAAGTCTGTATAAATTCATTACATTTGTAGCCACTTGGACGTCGTTTTGGGAGATAGTACTTTTGGGGTTGATGTCTTTCAGTAAAAGGTATTTGACTGCACTGTTAACTCCATTTTGCCAAAAAGTGGACAAAATACTTCCTGGTTCCAGACGATATGTTTGTCTGACAAAAGGCTTCTATACAATTCAATATCCCCACCAAACTTGGCACCAAAATGCCTTGCTACACTAGAATGACAACTGTGGGGGGTTCAAGTCCCATAATAACCACGTTTTCATTGTTGCCAACCTATTAAAAATATTTCGCCCAAAACAGCTTCTATATCGTTCAAATTATCTGCACTAAATTTGGCCTGACTTTCCTTCGACACTTTATAAACATAACCGTGGGATTCAGCAGCGCCCAAGCAACCGAGTTGACAGTGTTCCTACTTTATTATAAAATTGATAGTTGTCAGTAACTTCTACACCATTCAGTATATCTGCACTAACTTTGAGATGAATCTTTTCCGATACCCTAGAAGCATGACTGTGGCGTTCAACACACCCTAATTAACTAACTGTTAGTGTTTATACCTTATTATAAAATGTTTTTTTCAAAGGCTCCTATATTAGTTTAATATATCCGCACGAATATTCTTCGAGAATCTTGAAATCTGATTATGGAATTTCCCATCCTCTAGCACCTCTCCCTCTTATACACTACTCGAAATATTATGTCAGTATGTATGTTTTGGTTTGGTGCATAAATTCTGACGGCAAATAAAGGGGGTGTACTATCCCCTGTGAACTAGTTATTGCTGTTGTTATTCTGTGTGCACAGTGACTTCATAACACACATTCCTTTTTTAATCCATACCAGGTTGAACCATCAATATTATGTATTTTTTCTCAGGTGATTGAACTTGGAATGTCAAGTTAAGAAGGACGAACATTTCCGGAGCATTGTTATTTGAGTTTTATCGAGATGTGCCAGCCCCGGAGGCCGCCAAAATATTTATGCATTGTATGGTAACAAAGCCATTTAAATTTGAATTTTATTTATGGTCTTCAGGCATCTAAGACTTAGGCCGAACATGACCATTAATGAGAAGACTGCAAAGAAGCAACAGTTTGACATGAACGACGCCCCACGATATAAACGGAAAAGTGACTTTGATGAGGACCGTTTGAATGCGTTAATTCACGCATATCCACATCAAGGGACACGGAAATTGACCACAAATGGACTGTGATCATCGTCAGAGACCTGCACTCCTTAGGGAAGATGCATAAACTTTGTGTGTAGGTTTCCCACATGCTCAGCAACAACAACAAAGGTCAACGTGTAGCCATCTGTGCCTCCTCCTTCGCTCGTCATCGCTTTGCTCACAAACACCATCAACCCATTTTGTCCAGAATTATCTTGAGTGACGAAAAATGGTGTCTGTACATCAACATCACACATGGGAAACAATGGCTCAGACCAGACACAAAGGGAACACCTCATGTGAAAAGTAAACTGCAACCACACAAGACATTGCTGTCCATGATGCAGCCAGAATGGAATCATTCACTTTGAGCAGTTTCCCAGGAATGTCACAGTAAAACCTGCGTTGTATGGCGAATAACTGTCGATTTCAGACGGCTATTGCGGAGAAATGACCCTTAAGACATCCTGGGGTTTTCTAGATGGACAACGCAGAGCTTACAGTGCAAACACGGCGAAAAGAGTCCTTCTGGATCTGGGAATGGAGGTCTTACCACATCCAGCGTACTCCCCAGGCCTCGCGCCTTCGGACTATAATCTTTTCCGTGCACTGTCATACGCATTGCGTGGCAGATCCTTCTCCCTACGACGCGGCGCTGAGTTCTTGGATTGATTATTTCTGCGCCCTGAAACCGGTGTATTTTTACCACAAAAGGATCGCGAAGCTTTCTGAACAATGGGAGACAGTCATGGCAGAATGGTGGAAACTATATTATTGATTGGTGTTCTGGATTTAGTAACCTCTTTAATTCGTGGTTAGTGCTTGAATGGAATGGTAAGAACATCGACAGAATATCTGCACCCATCCAATATAATATGTTTGTTTGTTCCACAAAGCTTCAATATTGTTCAATGTGTCACCACAAAATTTCAATAACAAAATTAGTAGCACAAAATATTTGTGCACAGCAAGGAAATCATATTAAAGCTTGTTTAAAATAATACAATAAAAACGAAATCTTCAAACAATATGTATTTCTTTCACGGGTGTATAGGAGTACACATTTCTTTCGAAGTACCAGCAAAAGTATGGTAAAGTATAACAAAATAAAAAAAATAAAAAGGATTTTTGAAAAACACTTTTTTTAAGCAAAAAAAGTGGACTAAAAGGTAAAAAGTAATAAATTTATGAATCGAAAAATAAAAGCGTGGGTGCTCTTGCTTACATTATCATAAAATCATAATATCTAATTTAGTCCATTTTTCCTTGCTTAAAAAAAACAATAATCATTTTTTAATTTTTTAAAAATCCTTTTTTAATTTACTTTATTATTCTTTTCGAGTTATTTCGGTGTTCATACTTTTTCAACAGCTAATATATTGTGGCCCAAATCCTAAAGTGTTATGCAACCAGCCAAACTCAACCGCGGTGCAGGCTAGTATTTATTTTAGGATAAATAAGTCTGCAATAATAAAATATTAAAATATAGATGAAAGTAACAATTGAATGTTGTATTGTCGCCCGACTTACGTCGCTGTGCAAAATTTCATCATTGTATAAATATGACTTCGGGAAATGAGTTATATTAACGTTGCAAAATTTGTACCAGAGATGAAACATGATTACAGAGTAAGTTAATAAAAAACGTGTAATAAAAATAAGATAGTAATGTGAAACAAAATAAAACATGAGTTTTTTATTTCATGCAGAATAAGCGTCTCAATGAAATAATACGAATTAAAATAATCGGACCTGAAAACAAAGTGAACCATAAAAGCAATGGAACATCAAACAAGTAAAAGTTCGTAAATACATTATGCTTTCAGGTTATCATTTATCAAAGAGCTTATTTCATCTGATTGTTCTGCAGCAAATCACTGCCAATAGAGAGGGGTCGTTTTTATGAAATCTGAGAATATGCGTTGGAAATTTGGTGCAGATACCTATAACGGTATTGAAGACCTTGTGGAACGTACATGATGGACATTTTGAATAAGGCATAAGATGGAGCTAGTGATGCTTGCGGGGCCCAATAGTTTTTTTTTTTTTTTTTTTTTTTTTTTTAGTGTCGAAGAATATTTCTTTGGAAATTTCTTGCCAGTAGGTTCAACCCTTTGATAAATTCAATGTTATAATAAGATGGCAACCCAGACAACTGTTTTGCTTATGGGTGTTGAACCCCGCGGTCGTCCTTCTAAGGTGTCGGAAAATGTTTATGGCAAATTTGGTGAACAGTGTTAAATAGCATAGGAACCATTGACAACTATTATTTTTACAAGCTTGCAACACTGTAAACTGGGTTGCCTGGGCGCTGCTGAACACCACAGTTATGTTTATAAGGTGCCGAAGAATAGACAGGCCAAATTTAGTGCAAATACTTTTGGGAAAATTTACTTTATAATAGGCTGGAAACCCGGAAACACGTTTATTATACGTATTTAAAAACTCCACAGTTATCACTCTAGCGTAGCAAGGTATATTCGTGTCATGTTTGGTGGGGATATGTTGAATGGTATAGAAGGCTTTGTCGAACAAATATATACACGTACATATTTTTATCATCATATTGCTGAGGTATAAAGGGCGCCATTTTGTTTTCAAATTTTCGGGAAAAGAAATGGTCGAATATTTGGGTACTTTTAGTATGTTATTTCTGACACATTTCCTGACTCCCATACAATTTTCAGCTTGTTACTAATTTGTTCTCTTTTTCATGAAAATTTCGCCTTCGTTTACTGGACTATTTCCATGCCCTACTTATTCTGCAAATTTTGCATTAATCATCAGTCTCCTTTTTGGTGTTACATTTTTAATGGCGAGCAGTATAGTTAATCAATGTTGTAATTATCAGAACTTTCAAAATCTTTAATTATAGCGAATTTGACAACAATTTGTAACTATAGTTTTATTGATATAACAATTGAATGTCGGATGTTAGTGCTAAATTTGCAAGTTAGTTTCAGTGAAATTATTTATAGTCAGCATTATTAAATCTGTAGAATATAAACAGGATATTATGTGAATTGAGTGTGATAAATGCTCTGAAGATACATTTTTTATTGTGATAATAATGTATAAGCAAAACTTGTAAGAAAACTTAGAGATATATCGTAAATGTGATGTTAAACTATAGGTTATTGACAAGTTACCATAGTAAAATTGCTTTGGGCAAAATTGAAGAAAACTTTGTTTCATGTAAGGTACTTTAGTTTGAACTATTGCTACAAAAGCATTAGTGAAATATCTTGAAGCTTACTTAAGCGGATGAACTTTAGATACTGCCCGTCTTGATTACTAACACACGAAATATCACAATAATGTCTAAGATTCAGAGCCGCATGTGGATGCTTATTTGTTAGAAAGACTCGGCTACAATCCAAAAATAGTTTACATTGTGACCGAAGTTTAATCTATCTAATCTAATCTAACAGCCTATGAGATAGCAGAATTATTGTTAAACATATTGCTTTCAAGAGTTTCCATTCGAATAAACCGAGTTTCATCGAAACAAAGGAATTATATTTTTCTACGAGCATGTACAATCTTTCTTATAAAAGAAATAAAACTTCTCTTTATATAAGCATAATAGGTTTTATTTTATAAGCACAGTTTCCCTGGAAAGGACATTGTGCGAGTTTGATTTTGAATCACTATAAGTTTTCATAACCTCACAATAAATAGGAATAAAACTCCGTGAAACAACTCATTAAATCATCCAGCGCCCAGAGGCTTGCAGTTTTTACTTGCACGTTGTAGGTGGATTGGAGTGTCAGGTTGGTGGAAGTTGGCCCAATAACGTAAGCTTTCGAAACAGAAAACACTCCAAGATTTAGTGCACATTTTGCGAAAATTTGTGCACACAATAACACATTTCTTGCACGTTGAGTTTAGCCCAGACATCAAAAGCAATGTGGTTGGGCCAACTTTACGTCGCGCTGGTTCAACCACAACTAGCAACCGAAATAGAAATCATTTAATGATTTAATGCATATTTTGTATAAACTTGTGTACACAATCACAGTGCAAGCTCGCTTTACCCCAGAAATGGAAAAAAATATGATTGCCCAATTTGCGAGGATTCTGAGTAACTTACACGAATGTATTTTTCTGGTAATGAATTACTTCCCAGAGGTTATTCCAAGTCTCCAACCACTTAACATTTAGAAGCTCAGAAGGTGCGTGAAGTTGATTCCCCCACCACTGTGAGATTATTTTCAGCCATACTAAAACATTAGTGCTCAATTGGTATTTCAGAAATTATATTGCATTGATAAGATGTGAAATTAGGAACAATGACGTGTCCTGCAAACTGTATTCCAACCAGAACTATCAGAAACGATAGGAAATTACGTGAAACAATGAAAAGTTCACTCGTATGCTTTAAAATAAAATAAAATAAAAAGGAACACCGGTAAATTATTTTTATTTTAAATTTAATTTTTAATTGAAGTACAGATTTTTTTAAATAATCCTGGCCAAATAAAGATTTAGTTCCAATTAGTTTCTTCACATGGACATTATGTAGTCCTAGTGGCAAGTTTATAGAAATTAAATTTACTTTGGTCTAGTGAAAAAAATTTAGTATTACATGAAATAATGTTTTAAAAATTCATTGGATATTTGTCGTAAGTCAATAACATTTTTTTTTTTAGAAACATAAGGAAACTATTTGTGTTAAAATCATGACATGACAGATTCTTGAAATTGAGACGGACTTAGGCAGTATATACCAATAAAGCTTATCAAGATAATTTAGAAAGACTATTATTTGAACATTAATATTTAATAGAATCGTCCATTCGGAAATTTCAATTATTGTCCATTTGTTGTTGTCTTAAATTTCTATGTCACAAGCTGCTACTGTTTAAAAATATTTATTCAATACATTTGCATTTATGGGATCAGTTGGCAGCTAGAGCTAATAAAACATATGAATGAAAAATTGTATGAACTTGGCTGATGAAGTAAAATAAAATACATAAGATTTTCAGATGATAATATTCTACTTGTATAGAATGATTCATAAATTTAACAGATATCGGAAGCGCTAAGAAGAGTGTAAATAACATGGAAGAAGGTAAAACGTTGAGAAAACGAAATCAATTTTAATTGGAACAGAATAAACTATAACAAATAGAAATTAAAAGAAAAGTAGAAGAGGTACAGAGCTTAAAATATTTCGAAAGATTTATTACTGAGAATACGATTTTTGGAATGAAAGACGAGAATAACTATTTTAGAGAGAAACTAAACATTTGGTAGTGTGAGCTAGTACATGTTTCATACGTTTTGTTGTTTGATACAGAGTGGAAACGTAGACTCTATGAAGGACTAAAGAAGACTTAGAATGTGAAATTGAATAAGAATGCAAAAATGTGACAAAATATTTTCTAATTGGAATATACCGGTGAAATTAAATGAGATAAAAGCGATACTCGAGGGAATAAAAATAGAGAAAATAAGCTATGTAATATATTGCTTATTTATGATCACATAGTCGATTACTTGCTTCCTTATTTCGGTGTATATTCTGTACCACTAGTATCAAAGACATTTTGTATAGGCATTCTAGTTTTTTTTTGTTTTTTTTTTAAATGCTTAAATGTGATCGAGATAATAATGTCATGAAATAGTCTGATACAAGCCAATAAAATACAAAATCCTAAATATGCTCTGTAGTATCCGTTAAATTGTGACGACACTGGTTGAGTGCCTTATCAAACAGTAAAAATTTTGAAATGACTTGGAGGTTGGAACTGAGTTAAAATCGATTGACTATGCAGACAAATTCATGACTTGGTTCTTTAAAGAAAAAGAAAATTATTGAATAAGACAAATAGCCACTTACTGCGAGGTTGAGTTGAAATCCGAGTAATGGACCTTGAGTTTATGAAGCAGTCGTTCTGACCTACTCAACTGATCAATTTCTGACTGGTTATTCTGATTAATTGACTTCGACCGACTCTGTTGTATTATCACACTGGTTAAATAACTTCGGATTATTGTTTCCGCATTCCAATGTGTGAAAAAGCTTTTTCCTTATATTTTCGAAGCTCTTCACTTAGCTTCGTCATTTACCCGTAGTTCTGCTTCCACTCCAGATCTCTAAAATATTTAACTGAAGTCATTCGTACCGTATTCTTTATTGTCATGTGCCTCAATTTACCTAATGTTTGTGCTTATTTAAAGAATTTAAAATTTGTACAACTTTACGTAATAATCTTTACAGTACACTGAATGACAATCTTTCTCCATCGCCGTACTCATAGCATGACAATGTGAATGATCAATTGAAGAAGAATTCAATTGAAGTTAAGGCTGATAGGATTCAAAGAAGACAAAGAAGATGGAGGAATTTGTGAAGAGTGGAGTTGTACTTTAATTCAATATCCGTCACCTTGATGAATGAAGAAAACTGAGCTTGTTTTGAAAAAACCTGTCTCTTGTGACATAACGCTGTTCGTGATAATGATACAACAAATTCGAAAAAATGAGTAAGGGCTTTTATAATTCCAGTTACAGTCAGTGGCAGATTTACAATTCTGCCCCCCGTGGCCACCTGAGAATTTCTCACCTTTTTTCTTTAATATGTATCTTCTGGACTCAAAATGTACTTGGAACGAGTTGTCAATAATCTTCGAGAATGTGATTGTGTAAGTATATTTCTACTTGACTGGTGAGAAATAAATAAATAATGAAAAATAAATAAATAGAGCTGTGCCGTTTGCTTGCTGCCTGCTACTTGATGAACTCTGAGAAAACAAATTTGCAGTGCTGCCACCTGTCAAAATTGTTCTTCCACAAGTAATTCAATAGAACGTAATGTTAATTCGATCTTAAATGGCTCATACTTCATACTAATGTTTAACATATTTTCCGCTGTTCTTTGATGTTTTATTCTCTTACAACAAAGCTTTAAGTTTATTGTCCACAATTGAGTAGTCGTAAACAGCGAAGTCATCATTGCTAGCGTATATTTAAAAAGTATGTATTCAATTTATGGTATTGCATCAAAGACATAGTAGGTTGTATCAATTACAGTAGGTACTTTATAAATAGATTCCTATATAAATAAATAGATAGTAAAAATACACTTTTGTTTTTCACAATGTTTATGTGAAATTGTCTCAAGAGCATGGGACCATAGATATTTGAGTGGATCAAGAAACCGCGTTACTTATTAGCTGAATGTTTGCAATCTGTAATTTTTTTACAATTTCTCACGACTTCATCCGTATTTTACATCAATTGTATATAGTTAGCTGCTTTATTTGTTTAATATACTCCATTAATACTAATTACGTGCAGCGAAGTACCGAAAAGACAACTTCGTTACCGCATATTCAATAACTTTGAAGCATTATCGGTACAAATTGCTTTAGCGTGTTGCTTAGAGAGTTAGAGCTATTGTTGTTATAACACTGGAAGATTAGGTTGTCAAAGAGTTTAGACCATTACATTCAATGTTGCTCACAAAGTAAAATTATTCGCGAGCTACCTTAAAATTACCTGAATTGCTATTTAAAAAATTCCCGTCCCTGAAAATTTTCCACCGTAGGCAATGGCCTACTCTGTTTATGCGTAAATTCACCCCTTGATACACTTAGATAAATACATAGTTCTCATTTGAATCATCTTCTTCTAACTTATTTAATCTGTTTATCTTTGACTAAGATGAATCATCATCTTCTTTCATCTTATCCGATTAACTGAGTTAATGATTTGACATATGACAGAAAGGAAGGTAGCCTATTATAATGTCATTAAAAGAAATAACTTTCTGTATGAATGTTCATATTTGTCTCGTAATTCCTACACAGTAAAAAATAGCTGTGTTAATTCAACACAATGCGGTGTCGCAGCGTGACTATCACTTTTGTGTGTTAAATCAACACAACACACGGTGTTGATTTCGGTACTGGGGAAAAAAAGTTACGGCTGCAGCTACATTTGAACATGGGTTGCTCAGTTAGAAGTCGAGCGTCTTACTGACTTGGCTAAATCGTCTAGATTGAAACAATAAAGATTATAAAAAATGTTGCTGAGCCCCAAAACAAACAAAGTTATTCTCGCGACTTATGCCATGATTTAATAACTTTTCCATTGGTCAGTTAGGGATCGCATTAACCATTTATTGAGAATATGTTCCATTTCTATGAAAGCAAGCGCAGCATTTGACATGTTGTTACGATAAGCAGTAATGCTGCTCAAGTGTTTGTCTGTCGCCATCTTGCTTGCTTTCATAGAAATAGAGTATTCTCAATGAAATGGGAAATCTGTTCTCAATTGACAAATAGGAAGTGTTTACACCGTGGGATAAGTCGTGCAAGTAAATTAGTTTGTTTTGGAGGTTCAGAAACACATAATTGATCCCATACACTGTTTAAATCTATAGTGTAGTCGTTTAACTCAAAGGTTGTTCACTAAATATCGTTTGCACCTACTGTCTACTCTGTCTGACGATTTAGCCAAGTCGGTAAGATGCTTGCCTTCTAACTGAGCAACCCATGTTCAAATCTAGCTGCAGCCGAATTTTTTTTCACAGTACCGAAATCAACACCGTGTGTTGTGTTGATTTAACATACAAAAGTGGTAGTCACGCTGGGACACCGAATTGGGTTGAATTAATACAGCTATTTTTTGCAGTGTAGTTCTTATAGTTTGGAAAACATTCCTTAAATTCTAGCCTACACCATAGTAAAAAAGAAATGTTTTAATCCATCGAGCATGCCTACTAGAATAGTTACAATTTAAAATTCTATATTAGTTACCAATACGTAATTTGCGCGTTTTATGCATGAAGTTGTTATTAATCTTCTGATGTAGCTCTACATATTTTACTATTTTCAAATAACATGGCATTTTATACTTTGCCTCTTACAATGCTTTGTGGTATTGATAAACATAAATAAAATTTTTTAATTTTGTATTAACAAATGCGGTCAATACTAATTGTTCATTATCAAAAGAATGCTCATAGTTTTTTATGTACGGCTAACATAACATTACACACTACCAAAAGGTTATTCATTATGATTGTTTTTATATTTTGCTGGAAGTTCGACTGAAAGTACTTCCTGTTGCTATGGTGTAGGCTAGAATTTAAATAATATTTCTGTAATTATAAAGTATTAAGAGTTCTCACAAGTGTTGACTTTTACTAAATAATAAAAAAAAAATACATATAATATTCACGCTGAGAAACGCACAAAAGAACAACTTTGGAATGGATACAAGAAATGCTGGTCCTGTAAAAAATATGGTAACTTCTTAAAAGATATGATAATCTGTCAAACAACTAACTCAGTTCGTTCGAGAGATGAAACAATGCAGGATCTTAGTTAAAGATACATAGAAGAAGAAGATGTATTTATCTAATAACTGCAATTTGAAAACTCTTACCCTTTCTCTCGAACCTCATATATCATTATTAAAATCGAAGTTACGGTATAATAAAAGAGATAGGCACTTCGGAAACAAGTTTATTTTTCTTCTTTCATCACGGTTACAGTCTTCAACCTCCCTTGTATTGCACTAAAGTAGCCTACACCTTTTCTTCGTCAATACTCTCCACAAATTACTCCATCTTCTTTGTATTCGTTCAATCCTTTCAACCTTAACTTCAATTGAATTCCTCAATTAAGGATGATTCAATTGGTTTCATTTATTAGCAATACATAATTTATTTCCAACATTTTTATTCTCTAAACTGTTGCTTTTCTCTCATTTAGTTTCACCAGCACCTCCTCATTAGAAAACTTTTGTCACTTTTCAACATTCCTATTCAATCTCATATTCCGATTCTTCTACACCCGTCCGTATAGTCTACGTTTCCGCTCTATATCAAAAAATATAAAACATATACTCTCTCACACTGTCAACTGGTTATAGATTCGAACAAAATAAGTTTCTTTTAGAGAATACCTCCTTGAAAATAGTTGTTCTTGTCTTTCATTTCTTAAATCATATTTTCAGTAATAAATCTTTCTAGATATTTTAAGCTCGATACCACTTCTACTTTTCTTTCAATTTATATTTGTTATAGTTCTAATTTGCTATATTCTGTACCAATTATAATTCATTTCGTTGTCTCAACGTTTTACCTTCTTCCATGTTGCTCTCCTTATGTTAGTGCTTCCGATATCTTCTAAATTTATGAATCATTCTATGCAAGCAGAATTTTATTATATAAAAATCCTATGTGTTATATCTTAGTTCCTCAGGCAGGTACATAAATTCCACTCCGAGTGAAAGTGGCTGAATTCATCACTGGATACCCAGTGCTGTCTCTCCTTTCTTACCTTTTTCTTTGTCAGAGTATAGCTTAACGGTGTAGATCTTCCCCTCCATCTTGGAATGATCTTTCCATTGTTATACATGGCAATTTCTTTACTCATTTTATGCCTCTCAGAAGTAGAATATTCAAGTTCCGCTTCCACGAAATTTGCCTTCATGGTGGTTATTTTGACTCTTGTAGAGTTTTGGTTTGTGAAATTTCTTCAAATACTGGAAATCCGTATATCAGGTCCTAGTGCAAAGGAATCTTTGAAACAAAAAATGTTCATACCAAAGTGCATGTACGGAATTTCATGGTGATGCTTCTGAAAACAGTGGCGTCTCGCGAATACCTCTACGGGAGGGGGCAACTTCAAAATTTCAAATATGTGTTCATTTTACACCCGTTGAAACAAGCGCTAAATTTTGAACAACTTTAAGAGGAAACACTTTTTGATACAGTTTGGCAGCTAGAAGACCTAATGGTCAAAATTAACATGGTGTAGAGGGTTTTCGAGACTTTTCGGATGTTGTAACTCAAAGGGAATAGTAAAGTAAATAAAGGTTCAAAACTAAGGAATACTAAATGTTATATGTGGAATCAAACTGTGAAATTTTTGAAAAGAGGGGCGTCCCTTGAATACTGTTACTGGGACACAACTTCAAAATTTTAAATATATTTTGCTTTTTTGAAACAAACACGAAATTTTCAACAATTTTCAGATGAAACATTGTTTAACATCTCGTAACGTTTGGCAATTACTATAATTAATTGGTAGGTCAATAGTTAACTTACCAATTAGCTCTTGTAACTGAAGTTATTGAAAAATGTTTGCTCTGAAAGTTGTTCAAAATTTCGCGTTTGTTTCAAAGAAAGCAAAATCGACCATTGTTTCTATTTAAAATTTTGAAGTTCCTCCCCCCACCCACCCCCGTGACAGTATTCCCAGGTCGCCCTTGTTTTCCAAAATTTCACAGTTTGATTCCACATATCATATTTAGTATTTCACCTTAGTTTTGAACCCTTATTTACTATTCCCTTTGAGTTACAACATCCGAAAATACTCGAAAACCCTCCACACCATGTTAATTTTGACCATCAATTAAGTCTTCTAGCTGCCAAACTGTATCAAAAAGTGTTTCCTCTAAAAGTTGTTCAAAATTTAGCGCTTGTTTCAATGGGGCAAAATCAACCCCAGCTGTCATTTAAAATTTTGAAGTTGTCCCCCCCAAAATATTCTCGAGATGCCCCTGATTTCAGAAGCCTTACCACGTGATACCGCACATGCACTTTGGTATGAACATTTTTATTTCAAAGATTTCTGTGCAAGGGGCTAAGTTATGGCCCTGTTACGGATTTCCAGAACCACCCTGAATGTGAGTATAATGTATTATTAATAGTTTGCTATGTAAATCACAATATGTCAAGGGAAATTATACGGTTCATGTGTGAAATATTGCATTTCTATAAAACATCATGATTCAAAGAAAACTTGACGAAACGTTAGGCGAAAACAGAACTTAAAAATTATGCTCCTGAGAGACATACGACGAGAAAAACAATTCCCATGTAAATCAATGGAAAGTGCATACCAAGATGGTGGGGGTGATCAACACTGTTAATGTGTTTTATAGATAGGGTCAATAACAACTATAGTAAACTAATATTAAGGAGAATAAGTGTTACTGGTTCTGTTCATGTACGCCCAAGGGTGGGAAGTTACTAGTTTCTAAGGAGTCGCTTGATTTTGAATTTAAGTTAATCAAATCCCTTATTTTCTTTCTTCTTTTTCTGTAGCCATAGGGCTGGACGCCATGTTGAAATATACAAGAGTGACTACAAGGTGGATAGCGATATTGTAATAACCAAGAATATGATCTCTTCTGCGCGTTGTCATTGTCATGGTTTTGAATTTATATCTAACAATTTTTGCTACTACATTTATGTTTTTTTTCTTTAGTTCTAAAATGATATCTTCAATTTACCTTGTATAGTTTAATACATTCGTGGATTCTTGTTTCTTCAATGAAGAAGAGACTGCATCTCAGATTATATTAAAAAGTATCTTTATTATTTATTTAGATTGTAGCTTGATGCGCTTGAAATCTCCACAATTACTTTGGGTCAGCAGACGAATGACAAAATAATCTTAGAAAACATTCAAGACACGTTAATTCTAGTACATAATGAAACTCACGAACAATCAATTACACAAAATTTGGATTTCGAAATTATTATTATATTCGACGACTAATTATTAGTTATAGCCAGTGAATCTCGTCCATTTATAAAAACTGGTTTTCCAAAATAATAATAACGACAATTACAATAGGACATGAAATAGCGAAAACACAACATAAAGAAGTATCTTTAGATACAGTCGAGGAATTAGGATCAATATCCTTTAAATAAGCAAAAAATACATTAAAATAATCATTCATGTAGGCTAAGAATTTGAATTTTTTTATTGGAAAGTTCTGAAGTACGTCTCTGGGCCATATGAGAATTCACACTTTTAATACATACAGACATACACATAAAATGCCAGTACATTAGAGTTTTATTTAACGTTCAGAAGATACCAACACATCTTCAGATTCTAGTCGTTTTGAAAATGAAATGTACTTTAATATCAATTTTGAACTTTAGAAATTCTACGAAATAAGTGTTAAATAATTAAATGTGTTAATTTGCCGAGGACCGGTACAACAGTTTCGCGGCGGCTGAAAAATACTGTTTTCTACCTTTTTAAGCACGTACGACTTGTCGCGCGAGTTAGTGGACAAGAGAAAGAGAGGAAGTGTGTCGATACAGTGTTGCCAGTGCTTTTTCCTTGCATTCGTATATACTCTATTTTTCATATCGGAATACTGTAGCGAAAAGATAAAAAAAGAAGAAGAACTGTACATCCTATCAAGTCCAGTAGTGTTATATTAAATTCTGGGTTCCATGCAGTACATCTATCCACTGATTTTTTTCTTGACATTCCTGTTTTTATACTCATCTTAAGATTAATACCAAATTACTTTTCTTTTTGTCTTATCAAGAACGCCTGGCAACACTTCTGCGGCAAAATCCAAGCCGCGCGATTACATAAACATAGCAATTGCAATTTCGCCGCTCGCGATCCCTAGAACACGACGACATGGTTTTCAGATCGCGGCGACTGAACTTGTCGCCGCGGATGCATAAAAGCATGCACTTTCTTCCATTGCTTTATAAAACGGACGGTTTCTGCTGCTTTCTTGCCGCGCGACAGAATCGGAGTGCATAAATTGGTCTCAATAATTAGTTTAATATAGTTGTTATTGAATTTATCTACGAAACACATAGAAAAGTTACACTCCAACAAAGAAAAAGGTAGAACGGAGAAACAGCACTTGGTATCTGGTTTAACTTACTTGTATTTTGGTATCTTTTAGATGACATCAAAGCATGTGTTGGAAATGTCTACCTGGAAATGTCCAGGTGGAACTGAACTCGACATACTATACTGCCGAACATTCTAGTCCGCATTTCGGCAGAAATTGCCTGAATTTCTTTTATGATGTTTGATTTCAATGGTTTGTTTCGGTAAATCCACCTTTTGGAACGCCTCATAAGAATTTATCAAGCGGCATCAACTCTGGCGACTGTGAGAAAACCAGGCAATTCCTGGGGACGTATTGACCAGAACTTTCCAAAATATGGAACGTCATTTTCAGTTTTGCATAGACGCAAATGGTGGCCATGTCCAACATATATTATGTCATCTCCTTTATCACACGCTAAGATCAGTTCAATTCAAATTTCGTTACGTTATCTTTATCACTGTTCAAGTTACTATTAATAAAATGCCGGGTAAAGTAGTCAGTGGACACTGACTTATTGATAGTCTAACTTATGTAGGAAAGGGACAAGTTCTTTAAATAGTGACCGGAAGTGAGAAAATATACAACAAGTGAACAAAAGATATTTATCAAAATGTAACAGAAGTGCATTTTGTTTTACACTGTAGAAAGAGGCAAAGGTAAAGTAAGATAAGTTTGTTTTCTACTACTTTTCAGATTCTTCAAATCATGGAAAATAGTAAAACTAATTTACTTGAAGAATATTCATGTTTACTGAGATTCATACGCAGATTCTTCTCTCATAAAAGCACACTCTTTTGCAATGATTTCAGTGTGATATTTAGGTATGAAATAGGAGAGGATGAACATGTATTTTATCCATGCAATACACTTAAAGGTAACAGATATTTCCTTTTGGGGAGGCGGAATATACTGCTTAATTCCTGCCTCTTTGCAGGTATTCCAGTACTCTTCCACAATACCAAACATCATCTTATCCCTCTCTCCCTCGTCGGTTTTTGTTCATGCAAAACTGAAAGCACATTTTTTTTTCTTTTAAAGAAAGGTGGTTGTTAAAGCCAAACTACTACCGAAAATGAGACAACTTGAATTGTGCTTTAAGAACCAGAATTCAAATTTATAGCCACGATTAAGAAGAGAGGCAACGCAGACTCTCCCATCGGATAACGTTTCATCTGCTTTGTGATGTTAAGCTACAGGTGTTATGAGGTGTGAAGAAACCTCGACCAACCTTGGATGATTTTGAAGAAAGAATACGCCAAAAATGAAAGAGGAAAACGGTGAGATAAGGTAGCATTAGGATTCTTTCTATAATACACACTTCCACGACAAGAATGGAAGTAAGAAGTCGGTACCATGAGGCTGAGAACACTCGTTTCTCTGACATTAAACGAGGTGATATTTCATATAACAAAATAGTAGAAAAACATTGGGGCGTGTTTTATTGATTCTTATTATGTGACTTGGGGCTTCTATTTGTGTATATAAAAAACAGACAACAGGCACATTTAAAAGAATTATGGGCGGGAATGGTCAATCTTTCCCCTTCGTCCTGTTCACAGGCTTGTGTTATTACACTCTTGGGGGTCTGTTAACAACTTCTTTTTTTCAGGACATAATGTTTCTATTTGGAGGCGAGTAACACGGAAGAAACTACTATAACAGACGTGGAGAACTTTCCGTACAATCGTGATAGGATTTCTAAGAGAACTTGTCATATTGTTCCTTTAAATAGGAGATATCCCCGTTTCAATCATCTTCATTACAACTTCTTCAGAATGATTTTCTATTTACTGTGATTTAACCTTTCAAGTCACATCTAATTTTAGTGATTTATTATTTTATGCTTAAATATCTGAAGAAGTTGAAGAAGCTGTTTTGCATTTTAACACCGTTACGACTATTACTATGAATAATGTATTGCATCCAATAGAATATTGAAATATCTAAATATCATGCACATATTTGCAATGGGCTTGGTGAATAAAGAATTAAATTCAGTGTTTAAAAATGTGATCTACATCATTGCTACTGGAATCAGAAGCTCTTGAATTTACTTACAATCTTCAGCAATTTTTGCTCATGTTGGTGTAGGGTAGGGGAGAGGATGTTGGAAGCAAGTCCTGCAGGGCCTAATTTGGAGTACTATCCGCGTATTTGTCTGTATGACTGAGAAAGAATCCTGGAAACACCTCACTCAGCATGCACGGCAGCTGGGATCGTACGGAAGAGCTTGCGATTGCTAGGCCAACGCTAAACCAACATGGCCGCTTGGTCGAGGGATCAGTGTGGTAACCAAGTTTTCTACATTTAATTTTATCTGCATCAAAATACGACCCAGAAAGAAATACTGAAATTTTCCTAAACTTTAAACGCTTTATTTGCAAGAGTATAAACTTCCTGATAGTACTACATGAATACATTTGGCTAAATGGCCGGCAACGTGTTCTAACTCTGCGGCCGACTATCCTGACTGAGGTTTTCCATGGTTTCCCCCCAGTTTCACCGGGTAAGTTCCGGGATGCCTTTCTCTTCTCAGAAAAACACAATTCAATCTTCTAAATATCGATCCTAATGTTTCATATATTAATTTCTTGCACTCCGAATGGCCGACTTCTTTGTAAGCTAAAAACAAACATAAATTTAATAACTGATCAATCACGCTTGTCTCCTGCTACTTTAAACATTTCTACCAATGAATCATACAAATATGGGCAGGGATTTATTTTACGCAGGGTTACTAAAACGTCCTTCTTTTGGAGGATATGTCCTCCATTCTATATTGTCCTCCCTCCTTTTCTAAATATTTTGAAATGTCCTCCATTCTCTAGTGAACAGAATTTAACAAATTTGTACTTCTGTGATCCGAATTCTTAATTTTAATAAAATGTTCGTTACCGAAATATCAACCAAATGGTTCATCACTTGGTAACCACCTTCCATTTTCAATAAATTTTATTACTTGATAGGAAAGCTGATAATAAAATTGTATAATTATGTGTATAACCTAGTTCTGAGTTCACCCCGTTCGCTAGCCAAGACCCCTCTCAGAGGTCTACAGAACTCGGAACTGCACTATAACTTGCCCTGTAAAAACTGAATTTGAAAGTACGAAATTATTCTGTTCGTCAGTCTTTCTTTATCGGATTTTAAATACAAGATAGCCATAATTGTCTACCAATCTTAATCTAGTTTACCTCCACTGGAAGAAAAAAATCCGCAGTTGTCCTCCGTTTTACATTCTTTTCTTTATTTTACAATATAATGGTTCGTGGTGTCGTCAAATCTTGCAGCGTTAATTTAGCTCATTTCCCGACGTCAAATAATGATAAAAATTTGCACAGCGATGTAAGTCGGGTGACAATACAATATTCTATTGTTATTCTCATATATTTGTATATATTTATATATTTTAAAAGCATATTTTAATATCTTTTTTTAATACTAGCCATAAATACTAGGTTTGGGTAAAACAAATTAATAAAAACTTTTTAAAAACATATTTTTCTTAAACAATTCGCATTAAAAAGTAAAAAAAAAAATTTGTTTATGCATGATTAAAAAGAAACGCATGGGGCGCGCTCTCATATATAGTCACTGTACAAATTCTTCAATGAGGGCGCCCCATGCTTTTCTTTTTAATCATGCATAAACAAAATTATTCTTTACTTTTTAGAACGAATTGTTTAAGAAAAGTATGTATTTAAAAAGTTTTCTATTATCTAACGGAAGTCTAGGGACCTATCCCTGGAGTTAATCGTATAGATGGAAAATTAAAGTTATATGATCTGCACTGGAAAAAAAATGCTTAGTTTTCTTTTGCAAAATATTTATTTTAAAAAATGAAATAAGAGAATAATATTTTTATAGCTTTTCTTTTTAGATGAGAAACGTGCTTATTTTGTCCTAGATCGGTTGTAGAGCTTTTGATTTGGGAGCGAAGCTTAAGGTATTAATGCCGATCAGGACCGCTGAATGGACGGCTAACTTTAATTGACTTATATACTAAGCTTTGTAGATTTGAATTGGGATGTAACAAATATAATCGATAATTTTTATTTTTATTGAATAAGTGCCACGATTTACAAATATAAACATATAAATTTTAATTAGCCTATTTATTTTTTTTAATTTACTGAACATTATGTTAAATTAAAGCAAATTAATTTGTGAATCTTGGCAATTATGTGAACCTTTTAAAATTAATAAATAGACTTGGCACTTACATATGGGTAAACTGCTGCTTTTTGCCCTTCTTACCGGAGACAAGCGTTTTTGAACTTAACTTTCGACTTGCTCCATTGGAGCCGAAACTAGATGTTTTTGTCACGAATTTTGACTTTTGAATTTTGTTTTTTTGTCACCACAAACGATTCGTTGACTCTTTTTTTTTTAAATGTTATTATTTTTAAATTTTGCAATGTTTATTTACTTTGTTTATTTTGGTCATTCTCCTGGCTTTTTTTCATGAGCATGAGCCAATGTAGCAAGTAAGCTGTTGTTTTTTTCTTGTTATTTAACCGTATGTACGTTAGAGATACATATTTGCCAAGTTTTTCTGTTAACAAATACTTTGGATTTTTAATATGATTTCTGTATAGTTTATAAATTTTAATTTTAAAGTTACAAATGATATTTTTTTGTTACCAACACCAAATATACTAAAAAATAAATGTCTTTTTAAAATTGGTAACCCGGGGTCCTTACAGTATTCATAAATTTCATACATGATTGAGAGAGAGTCAACTTTAATTCATGTATTAAATTTAAGAATTTAACTAAAGGTAAGTACATATTTAAAGAACTTCTAGCGTCACGTGCCGTATACGTATCTATTAAACAAAAATCAAAACTTCACGGCCCGATGCACAGTGCGGCCGATTCCAAAAAACTTGCCAAAAGTCAAAAACTCAAGTAAATGATCTCAAAATCTGTACTCGTTTCTTAGCGGGGTGTGGGGAGGTAGCTGATTACGAATCTGAATTCAGAGTTGCAAAGTTCCTTTCATCTCTTATTGACAACCCCAATTCGTGAAACAGCCTGTATATCATGTTACAATCAAGATTCATATAATGTTCATGGTTTTTTGGGTCGCCGATTATGAATCTGAAGTCAGACTTGCAAAATTAAACCCCCTTAACAACATTTTAACATTTTAGCATATACTTAAATGATATTTTTTAAAAGTGAAATATGTTTTTTTAAATAAATGATTCCTGACTTGAATTTAGAGTGAATGTAAAGTCAGTAATAATTAGTAAATATATTAACAAATGCTTTGTTATATAATAACGGAATTATGATAAAAAAAATTGATGCCGATTTTACACTCATACTAATAAAGTAAAATCAGTTATTAATTTCTTCATTTAATAACTATTAAAATCAATTATTATTCATTTATTAATAATTTTCAACATAGAAATATTTTTATTTTCGACGTTGAAAGTAACAATTTGTTAAATCAAGGAATTTGAATTGCCCGCCAAGCCTCTCTCTGCTCTCTCTCCCCCCCCCTCCCTTTCTCTATATATATCAGGCACGCATACAAAGACACACAAACTACACACTTATCCCATGTCTTCCAATTTATCTTCTTTTGAGGTTAGATTTGTGAAAAACAACATTGCACCAGGTTTCTATCTTTCGTTTTTTCATTTAGTCGTTTATTGTAATAATATAACTTTTATTTCAAAAAATCGAATAAAAAAAGGGGCAATTTTGGGCAGCTATTTTTTTTTTTTTATATTCAAGAAAATACATTTGACTATAACTTAAAATAAGTCTGACAGCGGAACAAAACGGAACAGCATAACTTTTTTATAATAACATATCGCATTTTAAAGATTTCAATTCATAAAAATCAATAACAATAATTGTTTCACTAATAATTTATATTTGATAATTTTTTATTTAGTAAATTGCTTTTATATTCTACATACCTTCAGAAGTTGATTCCATTTTACGAGGGTGATTAAGAAAGTAATGCCTCCAAGCTGATACCTTTATTTGTGTTTGACAGATAGCACCGATACAGGTATCAGTGGAAAGCTTACAATGTCAGCTACAAATGGTAGCATCAATTTTCACTTTCGCTAACGCGAAACAAGGTTTTTCATGCCGTCTGTTTCTAAGTACTTATTATAAGCAGTACAATTTCGCCATATGGGAATTTGTTCTGGCCTTGTGACAGAAGAAAAATTCATTGTTTCGCATATACGAGTTCTAAGTGAGGGAACTTTTATGCAAATACCTGCGGTTAAGTCTGTACAATCAACTTCATTATTAAATATTTTAGAAAGAAATACAATATCATTAATAATTCTTCTTTTCTCCAAGGTCAGAAGATCAAAGTTGACTGCCAGTAGCGACGATGAATCAAATTTTGGATAAAAACCTGTTTGTTTGTACATTAAGAATCTAAAAAATTTTGATTGAATCACCTCAATAGTCCTTGAATATTTACTGCATTGTGGATTCCATATTACAAATGCGTCGCATGTTAAACACACATGTTTAACGCACAACACAATGTATCGACTACGTCTGTAAACATTATCAAATGTACTGTTAACAGAATTATTATTATTTTTTTTTTAATATTTGCATTCCCATTATTGCCAGACAAAGGCGGCGATTACCCGTCAGAAGTTAGCCTTTCAATATTTGTGCGACTGTAGATCATGTTTAATGGACGTTCTTCTCAAGTTTTCAAAAGTGGGATTGCATAAATAGCAGGATATTTTCGACAATTTTTATAATAAATAGAGTCCGGATAATTATTTAATTAAATATTTTTCTAAATTAATAAAATGTATTCTTATGTATATTTGTGGGTGTATTAAGTGAATATGATCACTTATGGGCCTGTTTGATTTTGCACAGTTTGGAACATTTTAAACATATTTTAGTGTATTTTACCCTGCATACATATCGAACGAATTGTTTAATTTCGCGTTCAATGACTTTTACATAACTAAATTAATTTTAAAGTAATACTGACTGGATTTAATTTTCGTAATTTGTTGTTCTTTCTACATATAAAGTTCAGCATAAACTTTCCAAATTTCAATGTAATTTCTACAAGTAAATCATTGCCATTTCATTTTTAAGGCTATAACTGTTTATCGAAATTCAAATTTGCGTGATACAGAAAGAAGTTTTTCGTGTTATGAAGCTTTTCTAACTAATAATTTACATTCCTTTCTATTTGAACATTTGAAATTCAAAGTGTTATACACTATAATATCGACAATAGATATAGAGCAATCGGTTGAGTGCTTGACTTATACTCGAGTGAACCTGGTTCGATTCCCAGTGCCAGCTATCCTAACTCAGTTTTCCTCTGTTTTTTTGCCACTCCAAACAAATGCTGGGATAGCATCTTGGATAAGGCCAGGGCCGATTCCTCCCAAAACTCCATCCCCTTGTTAATATTCAGCGTAAAGTGACCGAAATGGTCTGTATCTGGAAGCTTTTAAATAAATAAAATTATATGCTTGTAAGTAGCAGTTTCAATCAGTATTCGCAACGGATTGAAACAAGGCGATGTCTTGTCACCACTACTGTTTAATTTTGCGTTAGCATATGCGATTTTAAAAATTAAAGGGGACAAAAATGGACTATCATTGAATGGTTTGAATCAACTATTCGTATACGCGATGATGTACATTTAATAGGGGATGATATAGATGCACTACAAAGCAACACCAATGTCTTAGTAGAAGCGTGCGATGAGATAGGCTACAGGTAAACATAGATAAAACAAAATACATGATAACAAGCCGAAACACAGGGAATGAAGGAAATAAATACATAAGAATTAGGGATGAAGTCATGGAGAAAGTAAACAAATTTAAGTACTTGGGAGCATATGTAACAAGCATAAATGAGGTCATGGAAGAAATAAAAAGTCGCTTAGTATCTTGCAACGCATGTTTCTATTCAGTCCAAGAACTTCTAACATCGCTATTAATATCAAGGAAATTGAAATTTAAAATATGCAGAACGGTTATTCTGCTTGTAATACTTTACGGTTGCGACGGTTGGAGTACGACCCTGTCAGATGAACATAAATTACGTGTTTTTGAAAATAAGGTTTTGAGAAAAATACATGGGCCGAAACGGGAGGAGATGACTGGAGAATGGAGGAGACTGAAGAACTCCACGGACTGTACGATTCACCAGATGTTGTAAAAATAATGAAATCGCGACGACTAAGGTGGGCAGGCCATGTAGCTCGGATGGGGGAAAACGAAGAATATATTGTATCCTGGTTGGAAGGCCGGATGGATAAAGGCCATTGGGAAGACCTAGACGTCGTTGAGAGGACAATATTAGAAGAGATCTTTGAGAAGTAGGCGTTCGTGATGAAAACTGGCTTGATATTGCCCAGGATAGAATCCAATGGCGAACGTTTGTAACTGCGGTGATGAACTTGCGAGTTCCATAAGACATAGAGTTAGTTAGTAAGTAAGTAGCAGTAAGAGTTTATTCTTATTCAATTTTTCATGTAACCTATATGTAGTATAAAGCATTATTTGCAATATGTTCCACAGCAACCCAAGTTGATGTATTTCCAGTTTCTCACCTAAAAGCATATGAATATACAAATTAACCGTATTGCTTTCGCATAACACTAAATGTAGCACGTAGCAATGTACAGAAATGTACTTTCTGTATATTATTTTCTTAATAATTTTAAACACATATTTTGAAATTTTTAACATATTTTTACCTTTTTAAACACTTAAACAAAGATTTTTTTATCATTTCAGCACAGAAACCCCCGCCCTAGTTTAATAATTAATGTTTTCTTTAATATTCTGTGTTATTGTCAACTAGACATCATTAACTCAAAGCACACTTCATACATAGAAAACACGATCCTGTCAGAAGAAATGGATACAGTTGTGCACGGTCGGCTGCTCATAATATGTACACATTTAACAAGAAACTGAGATATACAAAAATATTTCAAAATAACTAAATCAATGGACAGGATAATGCTAATATACAATCGCATTGAAGACAATACTAGCCAATGCAAATGACCTGTACTGTATATGGTAACATATTGAAAACATTAGCAATAAGTCAGTTACTGTAGCGGCCGGAAATTGAAGTCGGGTCCCTGAGTTGCATGTCAGGTGACAGGTATTCTACCATTGAGCTATCGGCGCAACGACCGACTTCTCTGCATGTTTGAAATTCCTCTAACCTCAGCTGAACCATTGAATACAATGCCAGGATTCTTACCTTCTTGTGAAGATTTAAATGGAAGAATTTTTATGGAATATCAGGTCAGAGGAATATCCAATATACAAGAGAAATATCGGTCGTTGCGGCAACAGTTCAATGGTAGAACACTGCTGGTGTGCAACATGCAACTGAAGGTCCCGACTTCGATTCCTTGTCGCTGCATTGACCTACTTTTTTTCTACATATAGTTAGTTTCACAAAATCTGTAGCGGAAGGGGGAAGGGCAAAGGGAATATATGAGGCAAAGCGAATAATGGAATTTACAACCTTTGAACGAAAGTGTTATTGTACAGCAAAGTAAATAAAAGAAAATACGGGTTTTGAAAAATTTTCAAGGTGTAGGTTTTTCAATATTTTTCCCTAGTATTTGCATTTTTTTTTTTTTTGAGCGCATGATGAACTAATAATATGTAACCAGAGCTTTATTTTCATATTTCAAAGTAATTGCAACTATGACGTAAATTGTACATGGAGAATAGATAGTCTTTTTTTTTCTATGTGGCAGCTTGAGGCAAAGTGAATAATTATTTGCGGAGAAAAGCGAATAGTGATGTTCTTATGTTGCAAAATTTCTTTGCTTTTACGTTTATTTTTAATATGTACCCTCGTATTACAACTTTTCTAGTTGAATAATAATTTTGTTAAAGTCGTTCTTAGTTTCAATTTGATTGTATAATTTATCTTTTGTTACTTTGTGTTTAAGCCAGAACCTTTGTGGGTAAGTTTATGTTGATTTATTTCGCCCCACTACTATGATCCGCTCCCCCCCTCCCTATATGGGCAAAGCGAATAAATTGTGTTGTTTAAGAACTTTAATAATATTATTTGTATATAGATTTCGTTCGCCATTCTTGTGCTGCCACTTGGAACTTGAATAGTCATAGAATTATGTTTACTTTATTTTACGTATTTTTAGTTGCTGTTTAAAGCTGTTAAAGTTGAGTGATGAACTTTGGCCCCGCCCCCTTTTCTCTATCCTGAAATACTAGCCTGCACTGTTGTTTGACTGGTTGTAGAACACTTTAGGATTTAGGTCACAAAACATTAGCTTGAGAAAATTATCCCAACAAAGAAATAACACGAAAAAATTATTAATAAAAAAATAATACCACTAGAAGGTAAAAAATAATTTGTTTATGTATGACTAATATAAAATGACTGTATATGAGAGAGCCCTTCATGCTTTTCTTTTTAGTCATGCATAAACAAAGCTATTTTTCTTTACCTTTTAATACGAATTGTTTAAGAAAGTATGTCTTAAAAAGTTTTTTCTTTAATTCTATATAGCCTATATTGAAGACGTTTCTCCATTCTTGGTTTAAACTTCCACATTCATTTTCATGAAACGAAAAGAGTATATAGATGTAAACTCCTTTACATAAGGCGAAGATAAAAACCCGACTTAAAAAAACACTATAAGTAAAAATAAAAGCACTTCTTAAAATCTTTTCGATTTTTTGTATGAGGTTGGCGCCAAATTAATTAATATAACAGGCAATTGAAACTCACTAAGCTACATCGCGTAGCACGTTATAAGTAGTTCTTTTACCCTATGGTCACAATGGATCCGGTTTCGGCCGAACTTTTACACTGGCGAACACAGACGAAAAGGTAGAAGAAACAACACAATGTAAATAAACGTGTGTGTTCACATTTGAACACTTCCGAATACGCCAGTGCAATATGACCACACACACATATTTACATTGTGTTGTTGGTTATACCGTTTCTCGTCTTGTTCGCCAGTGTAAAAGTTCGGTCGAAACCGGATTCAGTGCGACCATAGGGTTAGGTCTCTCGTCCACTGGATGCGGAAACCTGCGAATTGCGTGTTCGCACAATTACGCGCGTTAACGGACGAACGATCTAAACAATTATGTGTCAGTTGGATATCGTCCATTGGCAGTGGAATGTTCGTCCGTTTCCGTGCGTATGTTTGCGACCTGCGAATGCGTCCAATTCTGTTTGGATTTATTGGTACGAACAGTTAACTGTTTTTGCTTTGCAAAACGGGCAAAACAAATTGTGGCTGGAAGTTGCAAGAGAAATGAATGAGTCGGAGTTTTATGGACATTCATTAGCATTATTTTATATACATTTCGATTTCTTATTAAACTTATTGATATTTTATTGAAGTTATTAACAATGTATCGCGTTTCATGTGGAAGTGCCCGAAATTCTGCTTATCATCATCTTGTAAATTATTCCAGAAATTATAAAATTCGCCAAAGTGTTTCTTTTAGCCATATTTCATTCACCCACTTTTTCTGTTTTCTTTGGTGCCTTATCTTCCACAACAAAGGTGTTTCCAAACCACAGAAGCTAAAAATGTCATCTGCCAGTGCCATAGCTTCAAAACTACTGATTCGGATGAATGCTGTGGCAATGGACGACGAGCATTCGCACACTTAAGGACGAAAAACTTTCGTGCGTATTCTTCGGAACACTCAATTCGCAGGTTTCCCCACCCAGTGGACGAGAGGCCTTACCCTATGGTCACACTGCATCCGGTTTCGGTCGAAATTTTACACTGGCGAACACGGCTGAAAACGGCATAACAAACAATAAAATGTAAATAAATGTGTGTGTGGTCATATTACACTGGCGTGTTCGGACGTGTTCAAATGTGATCAGATCACAAACATTTATTTACATTGAGTTGTTTCTTCTACCTTTTCGTCCGTGTTCGCCAGTGTAAAAGTTCGGCCGAAACCGGATCCAGTGTGACCATAGGATTAGTTATTAATTTGGTTCCGAACTCCTACAAAAATGGAAATTGAAAAAAATAAATAATAGTATTTTTCTTTACTTTCCAGTGTGTTTTATGTCGCTATAACCTGTCTTTTTAAAGAAGTTTTTTAAAGAAGAATGTATATATTCTTAAACTCAGGGAAGGGACAATTGCCTTCGTAAATGATGCCTCTGGTTGTCAGGGTACGTGCTTTTCTCCGTGGAAATGGATTTTGCTGAAAAAATATTTTTTGAGGGTTGAGTGATTATTAGTGCTATTTTACATTTTCTGGAAATAGGGGACAGAAACAGCCGGGGACGGAAGTGTTATTTCGGAATTGTCCCCGAAAATCGGGTACGAATGGTCCCCTTATACTAAGAAGTGTTTCGAAAGTTATATTTTGTAGATTAAAAAAAAACAAAAACGCATAGCTACGCTTTGAACGAGAGGCTTTTAATATAAGGTAAGATAAAGTAGAACACTGCTGAGGGTGGTTGTAAAATAGATGAGTTTTAGGATTAAGATTGTATCTATATCATTTTGGAAGATTAGTTGGTGGAGCGTTGGTTTTGGATTCGGGAGGTCTTAGGTTCGATAGCAGCGGCCTGCAATTCAGACTGAGGATTTTCCAGGATTCTTCGTCAGGCATACCAGGTAAATGCCGGGATGGTAATTTCAACTTAGGTCCTTGCCGATAATTTTATTTGTTTTTATATATTGATTATGGAGATTTCGCATAAAGTAAAGTTTACTCATAGAGAACTTCATGAAGTGCCTTCTTCAGAGCAGACCCCTTTACTATATCGAAATACCGTTTACTCACCATAACTGTAAATCATCATAGCGCGAGGTTTCGTAATATAAATAAGGATAACTTTATTAGTAATATATACTAAAGTATTACCAACGATTTCATAAGACATCACACACTCAATTATCAGTTCGTTGCTAGGTGAATCATAAACAAACTATTCTCAATCGATTGCATTTCAGTACTTCTTCAAGTAAGATTATTGTTCTAGTCATTTCTATTCTCACAATAAATCAGCGGTTATGATCCTTAGATACTTAATTATATAGACTTAGATACTCTGCTGCATATAAATCAAGATTATAAAATCATTTCCATCCAATAAGTATTCCATTGACAGCAGTTAACAACCAAAGCAGAATTCTTCAAATCGAAAAGCAATAATCATTCTTCTTTCTTTAACTAAGCTGTGATGACAGTTCAGAATAATTAGGCCCAATCTTTTTAGTTAAGTAACTCTATCAGTCGACTCCTTTCCCGTAGTCTATGACGAGTTCAGTCATAGATAAAATTCAAATTCAATTCAATATCTAGATCATGTAATATTGGCGTTTTATGGTAAAAGTCGATCTAAAATACAGGAGGTGAAGAATGGACATTAAGTAAAGAGTAGCACTTGAAACACTTTGATAAGTTTACTTGTGGAATACAACGGTATTAAAATTGAAACTTGGATTTTGCGATTTGGAAATATTAAAATTTCAACGAAAATAAATTCATTTCCGTTGATAACAAACATGTTATAACGAAATTTATGACAAGTTAAGCGATGTAATAAATTGTGATATGAAGCGTTAATCACAGAACCTATTTAAGAATCCCAGTAGCTAAACCAGCTATTTCTATTCTGACACTTTTCCAGGAAATGAGGATTAATAATAGCAGATTTTGCAGGCTTTGTATTTTGGAATGAAGTCTCTCTAAGATTTAAAGGATAAATAATGAAATTTCCACTCTGATCGTTAGTTAGTACTCTAGATATGAAAAAATCTCGGATCATTTGTTTAAATTTTGCATGTAGCTGGTTTCACATGGCGAACGTATGTTCCTGCGGCGATGAACTTGCGAGTTCCGTAAGCCATAGAGTGAGTTATTTAGCTGGTTTCACAACTGAGATGTTCGAATCATTTAAGTTGAGCTGCTCAACTTAAAAACTATGGAATAAAACTAAAAAAAAAAAAGTTCTTTATTAGATTTTCGGTATAATGCATGTCCGAGATAAAGTTTGCGATATGTACGTGGAATGAAGTTTTTGTTGTTGTTGTATCTGAAGTATCAATTGAACCGGCGCGTTAGTTTTGAATTGCTCTCCCACTCCTAAAATATTATTTTGCTGTCTCTCAAAAGGCCATCCATTACTTGTAATAGGGAAATAAAAATAGTAAGACCCACACCTTTGCAATCATGTAAAGAATTGTGTTATCTTCCTAATTTTCTTTGAGTTTTTGCGTTTTAAAAATGAATATGTAACTAAATAAACTTTACAGCAACTTTTTCATTAAAATAAGACTAACTATTTCTATAATATCTGGAGATTTGTTACGTTAATCGAGTTTTTGATTAACTAAATTAGATTATTTAAAGAAGATTAATTTTCTAAGCTCTGGATTCGCAAAGGTGAAAAAATTAATGGGGCTAAAAATGTAGTTCTTACATTAGCATGGGAAAATGTTAGTTTCCTTTTTTCTCAATCTTGTTTCGTATTCCATCATCAGAGTACACTTCATGGAGTCAATCAAGCATCTATTTTTCCACTGAATGGGAAGAAAAGAGTTCGCACACCTCTGATTGTCGTGGTGGAGACACAGTGTAACTACCGATTTTCTCCAGTCGTGTTAACAATTCAGTCACACATTTTAGACACAGTAGAATAAGGAAAAAACATATAATCGAGTTTTCATTTTGTGCACGAGCATTCATCAACTGTCTTGTGCTTCGATATATGCATTATTTTGACAAACAAATTACACCAATAAAAATATAACACACTGCGAGAGTTTTATTTGTAGCAAGATTATATCTTTTATACTTGGGACTCTTGAAATGAGATAATAACGCGTGACTGTTTTGACAAAGAGAACATGAAAGACCCGAAAATAAAGGAACGGTAAATTGATCATTTTGTTGTTTTCCCACCATTTTGACGGGAAGTTTTACAGCATTTTATTGGGACACGTTTGGCCTCAATTTTCTGATCGGTTTAGTAAAGAAAATGGGTGTGGTAGCATTCTTCGAGTTAACTGTAAAGAAAGAAAAGTTGAAATATAGAATGCATTCAGTTCAAATCAACTGAAACATTAAATTCTTAATCAAGTTATGACTCGCAACTTAGACAAATCACAAACTTAATGCACTCTTTAATTCTTGAAAGATATAATTGATTTATCATTATTCTTTGAGTATTTTCATTTTATATGAAAGTCTTTCGACTGTTTCGTCTACCTAAGCTTCAAACATTTCTGAAGTCAGTTCAACAGTCGTTAGTGAGGAATAGGGAGTACATTACTTTCGTTAGAGAGCTCACGATATTTCGTGGCGACGCTAGCAAATATGGTGTGTTGAAATTGTCATTATGTTGAGCAAGTGCTGAGTTAATTAAACCCCATATTTACTGGCGCCGTCACCACATTATCATTCTCTCCCTGACGAAAGTAATATACTTCCTATTCCTCCTTAACGACTCTAACGATGAAAGGAAAAATCGATCCGGAATTGAATAGTTGGGGAGCTGTGAGAAGTTAGCCCCCATATTTGCTGACGTCCTCACGAAGTTATCCCATATTACAAAAGTTGCATTGGATCATATGCTCAATAACCTATTACTCTATTTCTTTGATGTGTCAAGATCTGCCCTCCACTTAATAAAGAGTTCAATAGAAGCTGATGACTGCAGAACTGTATTCTACTTTAAATTTCTAAAACTGGAAACGAACTTTATATATTATCTTCTAAATATGGCAAAAACTATATTCTCACCACGTTATCTGCTTATGAAAGTAAAACTTTTATTTTAAAATATCGAAGAAATCGCCTGCTTTAGTATTACAAGGTGGTTTTGCCAAATAACGCCATGTAAACGTTTAACGCCGTCCCCGGTGTTTTGGAAATGAGAACAAGTGGCAGAAACTCAGAAGTACGCATGTGTAGGCAGATGCCCTCTAGCAGGACTGCCAGAAACTAACTGAGCTAGTGATCATAGGAGAGCTTCCATGACACACACTGTGCTCTCGACGAAGAAGGTCGTTGTTAATTCAAGTGGGTACATTTTTTTTTTTTCAAATTTAACATCGATTGTGAGTCATAATTCCTGAAAGTCATACCTATATCAAAAGAATCGAGGGTCTTGTTGTTCTGCAAGCACAAGAAAGTACCAAAAGTTTTGTAATATGGAAGGAAATGAGATGGTAATGTGATCGTCTGCGTGTACCCCAATAACGCCACTACGAATATTTTAATAACTGAGCACAATATACACATTTGTAATTTACATATTTATATCAATTTTTGTATTTTCTAGATTATTTTCTAAATAAGAAAGCCTTTCTGAATTTCTATGATAGCGAGAGTTATTGTTTTGTATTTTTTCACTAACTGCATGAATTTCACACTGAATGTGTGGTGTGTGTATATATAGGCCTATTTATGCCTGAGTATAGTCAGCAAAGTGCTTGAGTATTGCTCTTGTCTTCGTCGCTTTAGTTTACAAGCGAAACATTTACTATTGTGTTGGTTAATGCAAAGTATGTGGATAAGTTTCCATTCAACGAAGAGGGTGGCGTTATTAGGAACCTATGTAGGTAGGTTCCTAATGTATTCTTGCTTAAGGAATACAATTTATTCTTGCTTAAGAATAACAAAACAATGCAAAAGACTGATTGCTCAATTTCGTAAAAAAAAGTTTCTGAAGAGAATCTTTAGCACATCAAAACGTGATTTTAAAGATGCTGTTAATTTCACATATCAGAAGGTAAATTAATCGTTTACGGAAATGCTCTGCCTATGAGCAGAGACAAGCTTTCACACACATTTCTTCCAAAAGATTAGGTTACTTTCAGTTTCCAAATATGGTAGACATTCTACACTTTAGCCCAGTTAAACAAAATTTCTACAATCACCGAAGCAGAACATATCTTTCTACAAACATATCTATCTTTCTATTAAAACATATGTAAATCAGACGTTGGTTTCAGAGAGAGAATAAGAAATTTAAGACATCAACCAATACGTACCTGATTGTAAACCGATCCCCGATGCCTGCCAAATTAAGCAAACATATCCACTTCACTCATGTTTGCACTAGAAAAACAAATCACTGACATGCTAAAGGTACACTAATCACTTTCACACACACTGAAGAAAAGGGGCTTAGAGCCACAGATTATTATATATATATTTTATTTAAAAAACGAAGAAAAAGAACCACTGCACATCACATATAACACAAAATCACCTCACACACTGATGAACTACTATAAACTTCACTTCTTCGCTTCTAATTTCAACCAATATGGACAACCAGCAAAAAAATTAACTATCAGCTTTCACCTTGCTGAATCTTGAAGAAGGCGGCAACCAAATTTGATATATTTCATCAGACGAGGCTGCTTTTGATTTTTATAAACTTTTAATACTGGGCTGCATAATTATTTACTTCATACGTGCAATTTTCGAGGACAGCCTTTTTCAGAGCAGCTTTCACAAGCCGACGGCCATAACAGAACTGTCTTATCGACAACAGCTAATCAGAGATGAGGATCGAATCAGAAACAAAGAGCGGAAGGGGTTGTGGCTTAACCACCAACATTTCTCAACTAAAAAGTCAATAATCAGATCTTTAAACTTATTTATGAAGATTTAAAATGAAAGAAAAATTGTTGAAGATTGCAATAAAATATGCAAAGAAAAATTAAGTAATAAAGTGAAGAAACAATAAGAATTACAATTCCGCCAATACAACAATGAGAGAGATAACCTGAATGGTTCGGCTTCTTTGACATATGGGCAAATAAAACACTTTGAAGCTAGCCGAAGACGAAAAAATATCATCGATAAAGCACGAACAAAAAAAGAAGACACACAAAAAAGGGGAGAGGGTAAGATATGTCGCGACCAACCTACAATGGGTCGCTACACTATGGCTTGTATAATTATACATCTACAACGTGTATAGTTGAGGACCTGAATTGAAAAACATCCCAAGTCCACCGAAGTAAATTTTCCGGAGGAACGAAAAATGGTCCAAGGTCTTCCTATATTCTTATTCAGCGGAAATTATTTGTATTAAAAAGGGTTTTTGTGTTGCATTAGGATGTAATATTTATGCAAGTGGATAGCTCCTGGAACATAGGTGCGGCCGAACAGAAAAAATGCAAATACGAAGAGGACTTGGGATTTTTTTCAATTCAGGTCTCCAATTGTGTCATGCTGATAGTACGTAGTTTAAACGATATGAAAAAATCAAAGGACTAGAACGGCAACATAATACAACAGTTCATATTGAAAAGAGTTCTTTAAAGTGCGAGCTGAATGCTAAGTCCTTCTAGGTCAAGCGAAGAGCTGCTTTGTTTCCCTCTGTAACCGAGTTTTTTCTAAAATAAGTTTTCAAATTGATAAACATGTATGTTTTAATGTTTGTCTGAGCATAACTTTCGGTGGGTGCACCGATTTTGTTGAAGTTTTTTGGTTTGTATAGAACCTTTTCATGGCCTGCTGTAAGATCTTTAAAATACATAGAGGAAAAGGAAGATAAAAACTAAACAAAATCACGTTTAACCTACTTCGTTTCTATATAATATTGTTAATAGATAGACAACCTGAAATGTAGACCACCCGAACGACACTTGCGATTCATTGAGTTGCTTATCTTGTAGGATATTTTTAAGAGAGATGTCATTTTGCTAGTTGATTTGTTTAAAAACAACTTCAAATGATCCACAAATGCACAATTAAAGTAACTTTTCCAAAGCATTAAACAGCCTTTAAAAGATGCACTAAACATTAAAAATGTAATTGCTGTTGTATTTAGATATTTTTATATGTAATAATTCAAAATGTTGAAGTCGGCTCGATAACCAGGTAGACCGTCAATCGTACTTTTACATAATCTTTGAATGAATTTTTCATGAATATTATTACATGACAATCCCCACCCTCACCCCACCGCAGCCTACACCACCCTAGCAGCTATTCTCCTTTTATATGGCCGACTGCAAGAAGGTTGTGAGTTATAACCTAGAATATTTGAATAAAGCAGTAATTTATTCTTACGTTTAAGTAGATTTTTGAATGTGGTTTAATTTTTTAGCATTAGCTTTTTTTCCTTTGTTGTTTCACCACTGTGAGATAGGTTGAGCGAAAAGCAACTGTCACTAGTCGTAAGTGGCACGAACTATGGATCTATTAAATACTAACTTCCCATGAAAAACACATTTTTTTTTTAATCTTTTGAATAAACGAAAATCGAAAAATCAAAAAAACAGCAAGAAAGAAAAATCAATACAACGTTCATCATGCGGTCTTTTGAAAATCCACACAAAGCAGCGAAGAAAAAGGCAAGAAACAAAATAGTTTCACGTGACCTTGATGTGTGCGTGTGAAGTTAGTTGTCTTCTGATGTATTTTGTGTTCAGTTCATCGTTGTTGTTGTAGGTTCTTTTTTTTGTGCTTTTGTTCTTTTTTTTCTTGGTCTTATTTCTTCCCCTGATCTTTCACCGTTCACAGGCTATAGGAAACGTGACTTCCGCCGATGTGGAACAAAACGTTCGGACATTTTGACCATCAAGTAGAATGAATGAATGAGAAAGAATGAATGAACATGGGAGAATCTGGTCTTGGCATTAAGATGGATAATTTCAACGCTATCCCATATGTTGTAAAGAAAAGTAATGTAAAAGTAATAGAATTTGCGTGTCAAGATTTCGTATGCGAAATGCAAGTGAAAACAAAAGTTTAAGTAACTAGGATTTTTTTAGAAAATAGTTTTTGCTTATACAGGCCTCTATCTTGTGATGTATTTTGCATACACCATTTTGTACTCATCACGTATACGGATAGAATTCTGCTATTGACTTGAAAGTGGCTTCTTCAATCTCCTTTTCCATTTTTGATCTGTTCACGATTGCATACTACATTTCGATCTCAATGAAATTCAAATGCTATTAAAGTTAGTGAACTTCTAAGTAATAGCAGCACCCAACTACCTAGTGCAATCTTGCAGTGCAGTTATAGCAGGGTGTTTATATAACGGAATAAAGATTTGGTTGTTCAAAAGAAGAGCGTCATAATACGAAATTTTGTATTTTTGAAATAAGTCCAGCAATAGACCTCAACTCGCATATATTTGCAAAAGAAAACGGCGTATTTGTAGTTCGCATATTAGCCGCTGGAGCGCTCTTGTGGAGAATCACTTAGGGAGAATCTGACCGAGTCTTTTTGCAGAGACTCAGAGAGTACCATATTTTCACTTGGTGCCTGAGCTTAGTAGGGAAAATCCACCTTTTTTTTTGTTAGGAAGGCTTAAAGATTATGGATATGTCAGCCGTAATAATAATTCCTTGTGAGTAATGTAACAGTTTATTTATTCTTATTTTCATACTGTTTCTGTTCTTTATGTGTACATACAATTGTACTATGTTAACATATTTTAAATAAATGAAGCAAAAAATACAAATAAATAAAAGGCTATAAAACAATAAAATTCACTTTACATGTCAAAAACATATTGTAAAATGTATCATTTGCACATGTGCTACAGAAAAAGTAAAACGACTTTGTGATCAGGACTCGATCCCCGGACCTTTTGCAACGTAAGCTAACGCTCTACCTTTTGCTCCACCAGAGTCGCCTAAAAAACGTTTAAAGTAATGTTTCTACTACTCTACACTTGGCAGATTTCGCTCATTAATTTTTTCATTTCCGCCTTTCCTACTACACGACATCTTCTAGAAAGAATATTGTAGGGTTTATGTTAGTTACTCTATCAATGTACAAATTTTGGTTACGATCTTTTCTTTATTATTTATTTATATCTGGATGTTTGGGTGTTAGCAGCCTATGGACATAAAGAGGGATGGTACTAAACATGAATCAAGCTTACAAAGCTTTTTCTTTTTTAATATGAACGTTCATACTTTTGTAATGAATTATATATTTTCTTTATTATGGTGTGTTTTCAATGTCTTCAATATCTATTGCAATAACATATCCAGACGCAAACACTTACTTTAGATAAAAACAACAACTTAGATTTTTTTTGTTATTGAAATAGACAGAAAACACAGGCAGTAATAATAATCCAGATAATTCTTTACAGAAGTTTGAAGTTATTTCACGACCATCAGTCCATAACCTGAAAGTAGTAATGACATTCCCTGACGTTTATTTATAAGCCAATAGGATAGTCCAGCGGTAAAGCGGTCGTCCTTTAGACTAATAGAACCAGTTGACGAGTGTTCAAATCCCCATAAACAACTTTTTCCCAGTAAGCATCAGTGACCAATTGACTAGTAACGTCTTCTGCTAAAAATCGACTCCTGTAGAATGTCGAAGAAGTCTTCTTTTCCACACTGAAAATCACCTGGCACAAAAAGTACACAAAATCTTGACCAAAAATGAACTTTATGTGAACGCATGAGTGAGTTCAGTGTGTCCTTTTATTGTCTTCTGGTCCACGGTGCACATTTTGTACACATTAAGTTCATATTTACTGTTGTTCACATTATCTATAATTCGTTTTGAGTTCACTTTTAATACATTTGCCAATATTAAGTGAACTTGTTGTGCATAAATTGTGTATCAGTACACCAAAAGTTCATATATTATGCATTAAAAATGTGGCGTAGTATTATTAAGTTCCCGAAAAGTTCATATAATATACACTAAAAAGGTGCTAATACTGGAACACACTGTGCATTTTTTCCGGACCTATTGTGAACTTTATGTTTAATTTAGGTGTACTTTGATTTTCAGTGCACTGAAAATTATGAGTATTCAATCTGAGCACCTTTTTTTCGACGTTATTTTGAAAATCTCAGAATGAGTTTTGAAATCACCCACCCGTCTACATACTCTAATTACCCTTACAAAATACAATATCTGAAAGTAAATTCTATCTTACTGTTTGATTTCTATACACATACTTTATAATTTTAGGGCCTTTGGTGTTTTAACTACATTTTCGTCCGTTATTTTTATGTCCTCTCTCTCTTTTTTCTCACTTTCCCTTTTCTCCTTCCCTCCATAATTTTCTCTTTCTGTCTGACAGACTTCCGACGGTTTCCATTTTTCGTGTGTGTTTAAATTTACGTTGCATCATCTTATGTATAATGTTTCATCCCGCTTTTATTCTTTCATTTTATCCACAGTAATACATGTATATTTAAAGAAATGTTCTCATGTTGTTTGATGATTTTTGTTAGGTGAAAGAGACGGAGGAAAGGAGAGAGAGGGGTTTCTAACCGATTATCAGAGCGACAGGTTTACATAATATACTCGTTGAAATTAATTAATAGCTTTTATTCATCTATGGCTCACGCCGGGATGAGACTGGGCGAAATGCGGTAGGGAACCGAAAAGGTCCTAAGTTGAAGGTACCAGCCTGGTATATGCCTGGTGTGTATGAAGAGAACACTGGAAACCTATCTCAGGACAGTCAGTCGCTTGTACCGAACTAAGCACCTACTGAACAGCGAAAATCTTCTGGCACAAAACGCACACAAAAACTTCACCAAAAATGAACTTTATGTGAACCTGCCGAAAAATGTGAGCTTTTAGTGTGCTCAATGTGTCTCTTTTATTAGCTGCCGATCCACGGTGCTCATTTTGTAAAGATCAAGTTCATATTAGCTGTTGTTCATATTAGCTACACTACGTTTTGAGATCACTTTTAGTACATTTACCAATTTTATATGAACGTTTAGTGCATTTAATTGTGTGTCAGAACACCAGAAGTGCATATATTATCAACTAAAAATGTGGCGTAGTTCATACTAATTTCACAAAAAGTTCATATATTATACACTAAAAACGTGCTAAAACTAGAACATATCGTGAATTTTTTCGGGACATATTGCGAACTTTATGTGTACTTTGATTTTCGGTGAATACAAAGCCAAAGCTCTACCTCTACCAAATTCCAACTCTTGGGCTGTCATGCACGCACACTCTCTCAGAAGTACACAACGATGAATCTAAATTAGTTGGGTTGCCTAACTTCCACGCCTCAAGAAACAACATGTATAATATTGGCATGTAAAGAATTAAAGCTGCTAATAGAAAACTATATATTTTTTTGTCAATTTTAAAAGTTTGAGCAGAAAAAGGAACATATTCCAAAATATATTTACTACTTCTTATGCTATAAAATCTAATAAATAGTCTCGCTCACATAACACAATGCATTTTACTCACATAAACGTATAATTCTTCAATACAACCTTTTTTGTAAAACAATGTATTTACCCAGAAAATGTTATTTTTATTATTTTCCAAAAGTTAATGTTTTGAAATACACACCTTCTCTAACGACGAATTGGGCGGCCCGGTTTCAAATCCCGGCCAGGACACTGGAGACTTTTCTCGTAGTGTTCCCATGCCTGGCGCTCTAGGGTGCACTCAGCCTCCTATCAAATTGAGTACCAAAGTGTTCTTGGTCTGCGTGGGCAACTTGAGTAGGTGAAGGCGGTTGAGCGTAGGACTGACTACCCCACCTCACTTGGTACCATAGGTCGAGAATATGTGGTGCGCTACCTCCACATTGCCTATACGCCATTCACGGCTCGTGCTTATTGCACAAGGAATATCTTTTCCTTTTTCAATTCGCTCATTCAATTGGCATGTTTTAAGATTTTTCGGAATAAACTATTTGGACACTATACCTCTAGCGGACTTCAGAGAATGAGAAAGCACGTTCACGTATATTAAATGACTCTTCCGTGAGTCCCTTTATACATAATATTTGGTGCGGTGCTATGATGGATGTTTATAACGTTTAATGTGATTAAATATTATGCCCAAGTGTTCACTTAATAAGAAAAGTTTCTTTGAAAATATTCAGTGAAATTCTAAAACGAAAATATTTTTGTAAATTTAACCTTTGCCTGGAAAGTTCCAGGTCTAAGCCCGTAAAAAATAATTTATTCAACTTACCAACCAATGGGCCTATCTGTCTATCTATGGACAGATGCCACCGTCTCTTGAGTTCATGGAAGCAAGCAGAGAAAGCTGCGGCGGTAGGCCATCGGCTCGAGGTCCCGGGTTCGAGTCCCGGTAGGGGCATGAATGTGGATTTTAACATCTAAAGGCGAATTCGTGGCGGGCCGAAGTCCAAAGTTACTACCTGGCCCATATCAAAATAAAATTTAATAAAGTTTGCACTAAACCTCTAGCAGCAAAAAATGCGATCAACATTGTCTTTATTTTCCCTTCACTTTTTTATAAAAACCTTTTGTGCCATTCCCCCGATACGGCTTATCCCCCGATAGGACCCTATAATCCTCGTCACTATATTCTTACTGTATCATATTCCATGTTTCACTAGGGGGTTTTCCTAGCTTAAAGCAGAACTAAATGTTAACTTTCCGTTCATAAGCTGCGTTCATCACGTCACTCATGTAACTTTGGCTAAATGCGTCAAGATAAGATGAAATGAATTTTACGGGCGGTAACAGCTAAATGCGTCAACAAGCCGAACAGTGGATTACTAAGCACAAGCACTTATTGAGTATACATGGAAACACTTCCAAGATTATGTTTATTCAGAACATGTATCAGGTGACTGAATACCACCCATTTATTGTGTTTGAATATCATAGGTGAATAATTACAAGCTTAGTCCTGGAATTGAACGTGGTGTCACTTGATCCATACTGCTGTTTTTTTTTTTTTTGTTTTGTTTTTTTTAATAAATAGGGTTTGGACGCTAAACTGTAGAGAATGCGGCTAGAAGTTTAAATTTAGGGATTAAAAAAGCTAATAAAAAACAAGTTCTTAACGAGTTGGGAGCATCTAAGAATGCCACCTACAGCTTTGATCAGGATACCTTCAACACATTTTCTATTCAATGCTTCCCAACGGGAACTGATCCCGGACCATGCACACAGAAAGCGAACGTACTAATCAAGTTAATTCTTTTGCCTTGAATATGCCATAAGCCATCCCTCGGCCCATTATGTAGTACGAAAATATGAAATTGTTGTTACGATGTGCCGAGTATAAAATTCATGTCGTAAGTCAAATATACTCAACACTTTTTTAAAAAATAATATATTTGAAAACCTATAATTTAACTGGATTTTTGCTATAAAAAGCACACAAAATCAGGCGAAACACTGATTTTAAAAAATACAGAACTTTCGCAATATTTAGACATTTAAAAAGAAATTTACTGCAAACATTTTTTTCTTTACTTTCAGCAGCTTGTTGTAGAAAATATTGACCTTATTGGAACCCATCCTTCTGTGTTAAATATAAATAATTTTAGTACAGCTTTTAGAGTCCCATTAAATTTTGTATTTCTAAAATGAAGAAATATACATCCCTCAAAATATTTTTTATCAGAAAGGAAGCGGCTTTTCTAAATGGAAGCGTATCCTTTCTCTTTATCTTCATAGAACTTTTGTTTTACCACGCTGTAAAGAAAAAAGAAAAAAAAGTAAAAAAAAAACGTACTAGAGCTAAAGCTACAGAGGAACATTGAATTAATATAACGTTCGATTCGCTTTATTCACCGTGTCTCATTTATGTATGGTTGAAAATTAGGCACCAGAGTACATTTTCTCCTTCTTTCTTTTGCAGATCTATCTCATCAACGAATTTAAAAACTATTTTTTATTCTTGTTTTTTTTTTCATAGAAATCAACTACGCGACCACATTTTTCCCTTTCTTGTGCAATTCCACCACCTTAACAAGTTTAGTGGAAAAACCTCCACCACCGCACCTAATACACTGACTTTTTACGTTCAGTTATGATGAAGCAAAGCGCAAAAGTTAAAAAGGAAAGGAATAAAAAATGGAGGTTCTTTATTTTTACACAGAAGTTTCAGTCACCTATGTGAAGCAACAGTCTCTCTGTCTCTATCGCTCCCTTTTTAATCTCACCCCCTCTCTCTATCTTCTCTGCAGATCCTATCAATGGTTGTACTCAATGTTGCCATCTAAGGAATGTATAAATTCTCTCTTCCTCTATCTTGAGTCATTTTATGAATTGTTCTTGAATTTTCCTGTTCTCGGTATTATGTTATGTGAATGACAGTATACACTATTTACAATTTGACTGGCATTTCATAGAAAAATTCCAAAGAGTATCATACTTCGTGTTTATCCAAAATAGTATAAATTTTATTCAAGCAAGGTTTAGTGAGTAGTGTATCTGAAATAGTCCAGCTTGGCTGCTCAATCGCTTTCAGTTTTTTAAGTACTTATATTCCTTATAATATAATAATAGTTCAAAACGGGTATTCATTCTTTTATTTTTCCACCAACCGATTAATTAACGGTGGTCATTTATGTATTGCGGGTCATACCGAAATTTGTGTTAGCAAATGTTTATGAAAAATGTAATAGACGCTACCTGCGGACTGGTTTTTCATAGGATTTTCAAACCAAAACCATTCTTTCCAATAATATATGCTTGATAATTTTAGTAATCTGAATGAAAAACCTAACAGGTAATCGAACTAGTCAAGATGGTATCCAAATGTGGTTGTCGATATAGAAATAATTTCTGTTTTCAGGGCGGTTTTTCTCCCGGAAGGGATTGACTACTAAAGTTAATTTCTTTTACACTATCACATATCAAAGTACAGATGCTTATCAGAATAATGGAAACACCTGTAGTTGGCAACACGCCAGATGTATGGGTTGGCAGTGGTGTCGTGGCGACCGCAGCGCCGGACTGCTGGTGGTGGTGTGTTAGGTCGGTCTCCATACTACGTCAGGCGTCGTGGAACAGGAGTGTGCAGTGGCTGCAGCAGACGGAGGTAGTGTAAAATGGGAGACCTCTCAGAGTTTCAAAGAGGGCAGGCAATTTGTTGGTGCGCGGTTATGTGGAGTGAGTGTGACGGCAGTGGCTTGTGTGTTAGGTGTGTCGCCAGGGACAGTGTCGAAGGTGATGACGGCCTACACAACACACGGGAAAACCACATCGGGGAAGCGGAACAGTGGGCGGAAGAAAAGCATCAGTGACAGGGCACGCCGGGTATTAAAGCGCATTGTCACGCGGAACCGTCGTGCCACTGCGGCGCAAGTGACGGAGGAACCCAATCAGCACCTCCCCCAACCTGTTTCGACAATCACAGTCCGCCGCGAATTACATGACATGAACTTACGGGGTCGTGTTGCACGGGCCAAACCTCTCATCAGGGACCAGAACGCTTTAGCACGCCGCAAATGGTGCCGCGACCATGCAACTTGGACCGTTGACGACTGGAAACGTGTGGTATGGTCGGATGAGTCACCATTCACCCTATTCCAAACCACGGGCCGTGTTTATGTGTGGAGAACGCTCAAAGAAGCGTATGATCTGCAGTGTCTCCGCCCAACTGTGAAACATGGCGGCGGCACGGTGATGCTGTGGGCCGCAATATCATGGTTTTCATTGGGTCCTGTGGTCACACTTCGCGGACGCATCACTGCCAACGATTATGTCGCAATTTTAGGAGACCACTTGCATCCTATGGTCCGGATGTTGTTCCCGGACAATGACGCCATATTCCAGGATGATAATGCACCCATTCACACAGCTGGAGTTGTTGCAGCGTGGTTTGAGGAACATCGGGATGAAGTTCAACACCTCCCCTGGCCCGCCCAATCCCCAGATCTCAACATAATTGAACATCTGTGGTCCATCTTGGAAACACGACTCCGGCGACGATTTCCACCTCCATCCTCTCTCACAGAACTGGCCGATGCCCTGCACGAGGAATGGTGTAATATTCCACTTGCTACCATTCACGACCTCTATGCCTCCATCCCACGTCGCATCAAGGCTGTTCTGAAGGCGAAAGGTGGCCCGACACCATATTAATCTGGTAAGTTGCACTTTCGTTCAGGTGTTTCCATTATTCTGATCAGCATCTGTATGTTGAAAATATACAGTATATGAAGGCTGATCATATGCTTCCTTGATATTTTATGAATTTTTGAAAATACCAAATTTGTATTTTATGCATATTGGAGGCCCAGTAGCTCTGGTGGGACAAAATATACATATCCATTTTTTCACACGTTATACATTTATGTCAGGAGAAACTACGGTATAATTTTCAACTTTAATGATATTTGAGTTTGAAGGAAGTTACAAATTTGCAAATTGTTGATGAATGATGATCGTGCACGCTTTGGTAAGAACATAGAAGAACCGTATCTCTCATGAGAGATTAGATAAATATCTGTTTTTTCCACAATTTATACACTTACCCCAAAAGTTCTGAGACTGGTTTTTTAATTTTTTTAGCGAAAAAATTAAAATACCACAGAGAAAATGAACAAGGCTTCAAGTTTATCACTGACTGGGATCAATTACTCATGAACTCCACAGCGTCCGCTGTTGAGTTTAATCAAACGCCAACTAATCATTATTTAGGTAGAATTTAGAGAATTTTGCCCTACTAGGACACCTGAAGCTTTGAGTGGGTTAATTTTGAAACACGACTAATTGTTCAACCTTTCACATGCATCTAATGGAAATGTGGCGGGTCTATTAAGATAACGTCATTGGACTATTCAGTAGCACCAGTCAATAAACGCTTCTTTACTTTAGCATTTTGTAGAATAAAGTATTCAGAATGTATGTTCGGCACGAAGGAGTTCCAAACAGTAAAAGTATTTCTTACAAGGGAACTGTCTTTGGTGGAAACGACAAATCAACATGAAACTTACACAGTGCATTGATGATGTGTTCAAATGAACACTCTTGTAGTACTAGCTGAACATGAGTTATAGAATTTAGCGAAACACGAATTACAGGACATCAAAGTTTACGAAAACAATCTGAACGCCTGGACGGTAAGTAGCACATATAAGTGAGTAGAAAGTTTTTACTTCTCCTTTATTTTCATATGAAAAGTTTTGTTGAACATGTTAATTAATTACACTCATCCCTGCCACATGGGAATATTATATAAATACAAGCTGACCCAACTGAAACTTCCAATCTTGTTTATTTCGTAACCAATTGATTTCCAGGAAGAGTCCAGACACACGTCACTCTTAATTTCAAGGGTAATGCATCACTGTATGTAAAGCGTTGTATGCTGTCCCATTTTTTGCGATCTAATGGGAAAAAGTGAAATTTACGTAAATGACAACATTGATCAAGTGATACATTATGTGAATATTCCTTCGATTTTATTTACGAAAATATTGTGATCGTGTACTAGTTTATTTGAAGACTGCAAAAAATTGCGTGGGGAACTCTCAAATATTATAGACTGAAAATGTTATAGATGTTTTACAGTATTGAACGTTATTTCTGAAACTATATAATAGTCACTTTTTCCACTCCAGTTTTCTACTGTAAACATCTGAGCATTTAAATGTCCACAAAGATACCAGTAGATCCATAATTACTCGAAAATCAGTAGCAAATTAAGCAAAGTTTAGAACCCTGTAAATATTCCGAAAGCTGCAACCTTGTGCAAGCTTATTCACCTCAACAGATGAACAATACGCTACAACAAAACTTACGTCAATTCCAGTTTTTCATGGGAGACAGTGACGCATCCACAAGTCTTTCTCTATTGTATGGTGGCCTGGTGGGTGATGACGTTTGCGATAGTAACTTAGTACCATACTTTTTAGCAATTGGGTTGTTCAGTGAAAGCTCATTACAGATGGCAGCATAAACACTTACCCCATTCGCTTTCTAGCTCTCATTTGTTTCACATATGGAAACTATTGCTGCAATGAACACTTCTTTTAATTTTTCATCTATATATAAAATTGAAAGTGACCATGTGTGCGTGAGCATCACGTAAAAAGTGCTTGACCGATTGGAATAATTTTTCGCACATGATCAGACACTGGATCGGATTGGGATTTTATCATATATCTTTGATTCTTAAATTATTATCTTTAGAGATAATCGACCACCTAATTATCCATTGAATTCCAATGACGGTAGCAAATAATGGAAATGTTTGAAGCAAAGCACGCGGCAACCCACACAACAATTTTGTTCAACGGGTTCACTACCTCCAAGTCGGGAAATTTGGCATAACTATCAATTCATTAACAATGGGTGTCTTAGGTAACACACACTCTAACAAAACTGATTGGCGACAGTCCCGATGACTGTTATTCACCCCGCACAACGGGAGGGTAAATCAGCTAGTTCCTAATAAAATGTATTGAATTAGTATGCATTGTTGTTTTCTAAACTTGTATTTAAACATTTAAAGAAGTATTTAAAACCAAAAATGATAAATTGGACACTAAAATAATTTAAAGAAAACCACAGAATACGAGGTGCGTTGTTGCAAGCATAAAATTACAAGTTATTTGCTGAGTTGCATGGAGGTTGACCTTTACGTAGTTAGATTTACAGCATTTAATCACCAACGTTCGTAATGTAACTTTAGTGAAACGTTGAGTCGAGGTTACGAGGACAATGACAATATTCGCCTAGAGACAATGTTAAGTCTATTTACGAGAAGTTAGCTTTTTTTCTGAACACAGATTGTCTATTACCGGCACTGTTTTCTATTCTCCCATTTTTAGTGTATAGCAACATGCGCTCAATGGTTACCTAGCAGGAGGGTCTATGATAATGCGATCTTAATTCATATGTGAAAGTTAAGACCTTTATACGAGTGGGGGCAACACCAAACATGGTACCGGTACTCTGTCACGATTGTCAGTTTAGGAGATGTAATTGGAGTTTGAAGGATTTTTATCCATTTTAAAGCGTATTTTTATTTTTAATTGGGATGTATGCTTGAGAATCAGATGTACTTATCCTGTTCATCCCTTGCCAATAAAGTACAAAAGTGTATATTATAAACGCTGTATTATGAAATACTATTAAATGAGGAAATTAGTTACGGGTCCATTTTTAACATTACAAGCTCATAGATTGTTTTCTTAGCGTAACTTAAAGATCATTGAGTAAATTTGTTAATCTATTAGTGCTTTACTCAAATATACTTGTATAAGCCCTTACAAATTATGTGCAAAGAGCCAATACAAACATTACCGAGAGTGTATGTTATGTGGCACACAAATCGACAATGACGACAGCGGTAGCCGTGTGAGCCGTCAGGCCAGTGACTCCAAGGTTTTGGGATCGAACGCTGGCTGGGGCATGGATGTTTATGGATTTTAGATACCTAACAGCTAATGCAATTCAGACAGACCGAAGTGATTAGGTCCTAAAATGGCCCAAAATACGTCGGTTACCAGATATTTACAAATCATAATTCGCTTTGTTCGGTTTCGTTTCCACTCGTAACTGCCATCTCCTCCGCGGTATCTATTGACTTGACTTGTTCTTGTAATATATAGTAGCTTCTAGCAATACGGTATACAGTTTGTGCTGTAATCACAATAACGTTAATTTTGCTGTTAAGATATGCACACCATATTTAGTTGACAAGGGTGTTGGTGAAACTCGAAATGCAGCCAGTTCCATCAGGTGATTTCTGGGTTATTTCCATATTGCGAAATCGGCGAAGAGCTGCACAGTTTACAAGAATGAGATAATCAGAGTAGATAATTTCGAATTCCAGGTTGTAATTTACACATGAAGAAAAATGTATACTTTGTAAAGAAGTAATTGTATGACAACAATTGATACACTTGATAAAAATCATTAGAATTCACATTTTATTGGTAAAATGTGAATATTTTGGTTGTAAAGTGCGAGCGGTAAACAATGATATAAAAATTACATTGATATTTTTCTTTTAGTTCATGTAATTTACATAAAAATCTATAGCACTTCGATCAAAGTATCTTTAACAATTTTTAAAAATGGACGAGAAAAGACAAATTTTGAAAATTTTCATAAATTTTAAAGACGATCCGCGATCGGAAGATTTTACCTGATTTTAATTTTAATTTTCTATTTTTGTTTTTATTTACTATATATAGATAACTTTTCCGCGCTGAAAATATCTTCGTTTCATTTTCCATGTTCATAATTTTTGAATACCAATTACTTCGGTAACTGTTTACTGATTCATTTAGCATCCGAAGATCTTGTGTTTTAAAAATAAATCTTTAATATTCTAAAGTCACAAAATGACTGACACTAAACTGCACTAAAAGCTATGCCACAGCCGAACATAAAATAATTAGAGGTTGTCTGTAATCTATATTCAGTGTTTGTGAATTTGCTGTAGTGCGTGTATGAATTGTGTTATGTACAAAACTTATTATTTGGTAATGTCTCCTAAGTGCATTGTACCGGGTTGCAAGAGCAATTACAGTGCAACGAAAGATTCTTCATTCCAGTGTTACCCTAAGGACCACACACTTAGACACGAATGGATTAGAAATATTCCACGGGCAAACTGGACACCATGTGACAGCTCAGTGGTATGTTTCAAACTTTTTCAAGAAAATGGTATAACTAGAATGGACTTTCGATCTTGAAATTCTTAATACAGCCGTCACATTCTTCAAGTGTTATAGATGTTAACTTAAACAATAGGGTTTTGATAGTCGTATTTGCTCCTATAACTGACGTCACATGTATCTTTCACATCGAGAGACATTAATACATAATAGGGGTCTACTATAACGCTTTATATTTATTTTGGCTCCATTTTATCTCTTCCCAACAATAAAATTCAATTTTCTAATATTAAAATGTTATTTCCATTTCTTTAAATTAACAATGTCAACATATAAAATATTTAAAATATCCAAACATTCATAACCTATCTACATACCGCACATCCACAACAATCTTGCTATTGCTACAATCCTGCGGTTGGAGCTACCTGTATCATTCTCCCTCAAGCATCTCCATACTTCCTGACGTGGTACTCTGTCGTACGTCTTCTCCAAATCAATAAAGACTTGCTTTTCCCGATGCTTTTCCATAGTTTGTCTTAATATAAAAGTTGCATCCGTTGTACTTTTTCCTGGCATAAATCCAAATTATTCTTCTGCTATTGATGTTTCTTCTCGTAATCTTCCTTCTATAATTTTCTCCTATCTTCATCGTGTGTGACATTAGCTTGATTCCTCTATAGTTTCCACAATCCTGTATATCTTCCTCCTTAAAAACTGGTACAATAACACTCTCTCTCTCCACTGAGTTGGCATTTTTTCTTGTTCATAGATTTTTTGTATCAGATTCCATACAATATCTATACATTCTGGTCCAAAACTCTTCGACGCTTCAACTGGTATGCAATCAGGGCCTGTAGCTTTTCCAGTCTTCATTTTGTTTACTGCTTTTTCTACTTCTTCTCGGTTTATTCTTGGCGTTGGTTCAGGATTTGGTGCTCCGTTGCTAAGAACTTTTTTACGATTTTCTTAATTTAGGAGCGTTTCGAAATATTTAGTCCATCTCTCTTAATCCTGTTTTCATCAGTAAGCACTAATCCTTGGCCATTATTAATATGCCTAATATGGGTAATATCCTTTGTTGCCTTGTCTCTGGTTTTTGCTAAGCTGTATAGCTTCTTCACTCCACCTGGTATTTCAAGTTCGTCATACTGTTCATCCCAGGCTTGCGCTTTTGCCCTAGCCACTGCCCTTTGCTTCCTTATTAGCCGCTTTGAAGCTATATTTATCTTCTTCTGTCCCTGAAGCATCCCATCTTGTTCTAGCTTTCTTCTTCGCTTTAATAGCTAATTATACTTCCTCATTCCACCACCACGTCTCTTTTCCTGCAGGGAAGTTCTTTCCAGAAGTTCTACCCAAAGTCTTCTCTGCGGCCGTTAGCATGATCCTACTGTTCACATCCCAACATGTTTGCACATCCTCTTCTTGCAGATTTATTCTTTCGATAACCTCTTCTCTGAACAATTTTCTTAGTTTCTCTTCTTTAAGTCTCCACCATCTAATTTTGGGTTCTGCATTTCGCGGCCTTCTATTATTTCTACCTGCAAACTCCCAGTCCACAATCACCACTCTGTGTTATGGGGCCATACTTTCACCATTTATGACCTTACAGTTCTTAATCTCCTTAAGATGTTATCTTCGGCACAAGATGAAATCGATTTGACTTTCTTTTCCACTACTCTTGTTTTTAGGAGATGCTCCTTTTTCTTCTGCAAAAAATGTATTGCAAATCGCCAGATCGAATGCCGTTGCAAAGTCTATTACTCTTTCTCCTTCTTCGTTCCTATCGCCACACTCCAGCCACCGTGGATCCTCTCAATGCTTTCTCTGCTTCTGCCTACATGTCCATTCAAGTCGCCACCCACAATTACTCTTTCCGCTGGGGGTACGCTGCAGAGTTCATGGTCCAATTGCTCCCAGAATTCCATATTTTCTTCTTCCTCGCAGTCGACTTGCGGAGCATACGCACACACTACATTGATCATGCTTGCGTGATCACCCATGCATATCCTGATACTCATCACTCTGTCGTTCATTCTATTTACACTTACTACACTATCTTTCAGATCTTGAAAGAACAATTCCTATGCCGTTCCTTCCATGTTCATTTGCTCCATTATACAGCAACTTGTAGCCACCTCCTAGCTCTCTTGCCTTATTTCCTGTTCATTTTGTCTCTTGCACGCACAGGATACCCATCTTTCTTCTTTTCATCAAGTCTGCATCTCTGTTCCTCTTCCACTCATCGTCCCAACATTTAGTGAGCCCACTCTAAGGCTCACGTGGACTAGCTTCTTTAACCGAACGCGTCCTCGACTCGGGAGCCCTCGTTTATTTCTCACAGAAACCGGGCGAAACTTCTGCACGTTGCCTACGGGGTAGGCTCTAGCATTTTCCGAGTCTTCATTAAGACGAACCATCATACATGCCCGGATGCCCTTCCTGACGCCAACCCTCCTCATTTTCCCGGGCTTGGGACCGGCATCCAGTTAGGTTGGATTGCCCCCCCCCCCCCCACCACCACCACCCAGTGGCTGAGTTAAACATTAGATAGAAAAGTAAAGACAGGAAATTCATCAATGATCTGCATCTAACAAAATTCAAAGCGAGTATATTCTTGAAAATTTAATATTTCAAATACTAACTCACTACTTGATGCACTATCGGCCGGTTTCATCAACGCTGGTTAAAGATTTAACAACCCGTTAAGCACATTTAACGTCTGATTAGAAGAAATGACCGTTTCATCAACATCGGTTAATGCTAACGGTTTGTTAAAGCTGTCGTTAACTTTAATCATCAAATTTTCGTCGATTAAATATTTAACGGTCCGATAGTGATTGTGTATCTCGAAAGTTTGAAATCAGGAAACAAGAAATGGAAAGCATAAACACAGAATTGCTTGATGTAATATACAACTTGCATTTCACAATGCATTTCAATAGTACTAAAGATCAAAAACATCTTAAAACAATGTTGCATGCTTTGCGGGCAATGTAAATATGATGTTCGAGTATGTTTAGGGGCCTATATGGGTATGCTTAAGAAGACGCGCTCTATAGAATGGATTTACAGGAAAAGTAGATGTGTGCGCTACGTATTTAGGCCTAAGATATAAATTACGCACTTGATCATCGTTTTTAATATATATAGTACAAAAGCAAGGCAATCTTGTAAAAAAAAACCGCACGAAGTCGCTTTACTACTCCTTTGTACACGTCGTCTTAACGATTAACATAATTCCTTTTAAATAATTTCAGGAGAATACTTTTCTCTAATACGTGTCTGTATATAGTTTACAAAACTGTTTCGGAGAGTTGAAGTACATGCCAGAAACGTCGATTTAAGATATTTTGGGAGGGGAAATGATCTGGAGTAAAACAGAAAGTATTGTGAACACTACCGATCGTGTATTATAAATGTTCACATGTAAACAGGAAAAGTTAGCAAAGCGATAAGACTTCTTCATACTAAGTACAAAGAATGCTTTCCGTCGAGTATATCTCCTTTAACTATTGCCAATAAGTCATTCCTGTTCATATTAAGTATTTCTTACTTTTAGCTACTTCTGTTATGCGGTGTTGAATGTACTTGCAATTGATAGTGGCATTATTTCGGATCCGTGCAATGAACAATATGGAGCAAGGATGATGTGAGTGCAAGAATGCTACGCCCTTCAATAATGTGTACCAGCCCCGGGTTAAGTTCGATTTAGGTAAGCCAAAAAATGTAAAATTCACAGGAGAAAGATTTATGCCATGAAAGTATGAGACTGAAATTGCAACAAGTACGTGTAATTAATTAGCTACTTCCGCGTTGGTGCTGAACACAAAAATGGCCTGTTAAATGAGATTACGCTTTCTAGCGCCCCTCGATATCCCTCTCCTCGATGTAGCAAATACGTGATATTCATCACACAAAATGACGCCAGTGATATTCCCCATGTGGCGTCATACATGTGTGTAAAGTAAATCGATTATGTATTTATGTAAATTATTATTAAGTATGGCTTTTCGAAATTTAATTTGGGTTGCTGTCTACCGCTAGGTATTTACAGAAGTGTCTAAGTAAATTATTTGCAAGGGAATGAGTGATATAAAGCGTATGTATTGCTCAGTAGCTGGGTGATCTAAACTGAACTTGATCCATGAGCCTTTGAGCCTCTGAGTTGCTTGACTTTATCACATTATACTTGCATGCATCCGAAATTATGAAAATAACAACATTGGAACTACATTTAAGGCCACACAACAGAAGTAGCTAACATAAAATATACTTCCATGAAATAGATGAAAACTGGCTACGCCTGTCTGTATTTATAAGAATGAAGGGCTTCAACCTTTTGAGCACTGCAATTAGCTATGTAAACCAAAGTAGAAACAATCTGTATTAACATGTTCATACATAAGAAACATTTTTCAGCTCATCTGTTTCTATTCCTCTAGTGTGTCGAAAAGACATATATACTGAAACTTGCTTCCGTAAGTAGGGAGAGGATAAGATTCTCGCCTTGTTTACTGTTAAGGATTGTAATATTATTTCATTGACATTTATTTGGAGATCATTTGAATACATACATACATACATACACACACACACACACACCAGCACACACACACATGTATAAAAACACAAACACACAGGAACAAGTGCCAGCAACCTATTGCTTGCGGATTGCGAGGTTCATTTGTCAGGCGTACACAATTTTTCACTCTACCAATCAGAATTCGTTTATCTTATGAGAAATTTGGAAATCAAGTGGTTTCTTCAATTAACGGACAAATAGTAAACGGTTTGTTAAATTTGTAATGTTAGCGTTGGTGAAATGGAAAAGTTTTAACGGACGGTTAAAAATTTAACGTACGGTTAGTTATCGGATGGTTAAGCTATATTTAATCGACGTTGGAGAAACCGGCCCTAAGATTATTTGAGTACAAAACACCGTATTAAAGGGACATTGGAGAGAATGGTTACAAGCTATAATCACTTAATATTTGGTTCAACAAATTATAAGCGTTTTGCAAGATATGACTTTTAACGATTTTTATATTGTATTACTTTCGATCTTCCTATCCTTCCTCCCTTATCATATACTTTTTATTAATGTGATATATTAAGCATTAAAGTTTTCTGTGTGCTTTATATTTTGTATCTTTGATAGGCACGAATATTCTTAATATTGATATTTTTATTACTCCCTATATTTTATGGCTTGCGACTGACCAGAATAAATATACGAATTTGAAAAAGATTTTTCTTTAGTATATTAATGGTAGCTAGTCCTGAGACTATAATTAACTCATACTATACACACATAAACAGATAACTCTTCTATTGTAATGCCAACAAGGGCGCTGAGAGATGAGTGCCACGGAATCCCTCACACTGCATACGCCCTGGCAGAAGACAAATGTTGCGCAGAACACACGTTGGGAAAATGGGAAACATTGTTATACGATAATGATGCTCTGAGAATAAGTAATTTTGCTGATATGTGAGGAAATATGACAATACAATATTCATAAAACTTACTGATATTATTATTATTATTATTATTAATAATAATAATAATAATAATAAGTAGTAGTAGTAGTAGTAGTAGTAGTAGTAGTAGTAGTAGTAGTAGTAGTAGTAGTAGTAGTAGTAGTAGTAGTAAAAGTAATAATAGCAATGTTTAAACTGGATGGTTTTCCCGAGGTTCTACCGTTTCCTTTCAGTTTCTTCATTCCACCAATTTTCCCATCATCATCCATCCGGCCTGAGCCAAAGGTTCCTAAAGGCCTTTAAAATTACCTTTAGAAAAATTCAACTGAAGTCCTTCCACTAGAGCTTAAATAATCGTGGTCTGATTTATTGTGATCCTCTCATCCACTACTTCTGTGAAGAGATTAGTCTGACTGGCAGAGACAGCAAATTGGTAATGTGATCCAGGATATGTTTTTGTCACCGTGGCAGTGTATTTTTGCTATTAATCTGTGAGCTTTAGTAAGAAATATATTGCTGTAATACGTTTTCCATTTCTTCTCAAGTGTCACACGTTCCACAAAACCAGTAGATAATTTATTTTTCTGAAAATATTTTCACACAGAAAGTGAAGAAACGAACTGAACTTAAGCTACTTTTTAAATCTCACTGAGTCACTGTTTGACGTGACGCGTGGCTACGCTATATTTGATTTCCGGTCATTGTTTTATTCTTATAGGAACACCGTCCCGGTTCTATTTTCTTATTGCAAGGCCGTTCCAGCTCACTTTAAACACTGAGTAGTAGTGTTCTGTCCAAACTCTCAGGTCCTTTAATTCAGGTTTAACCGCCTTCATACGTCCTAATCTTGCTTTTCTGACTTAACGTAAGGTTTATCTTCCTTCAAGAAGTTATTTTCATCTCCTCCCTTTTTCTTCAACCATTACTCCAATGCCATCCCTCGGTATCTTTACCTAGCTGTATCTCCAATTCTAGTTGCATCGCTGCGTAATCGATGTCCTAAGTATTTTCTTTTCATTATTGTTTCCAGTACTGATAATTTCTTGTCTATTTTCTTTAGTTTTCCCACATTTTTTTTAATGTGCAAATCATTTTCCATTTCCCTCCATCTCCACATGTCTGGGACTTCCAATTGGCTTTTATCACTCCTTCGTAGACTACATTTAAAATCAAACTAAAATTTAGCGCACAAGACGTCACAACAAAAGCTCACAAAATGTTTCAATTTCACCACGTTTTTAGTGCATAATTTATGCACTTTTCGTGAAATTAATATGAACTACACCATATTTTTAGTGCGTAACATATAAACTTCTGGTGTGGTGATACCCAAATTATGCACAGAAAGTTCATTTAATAGTGGCAAATGTACTAAAAGTGATTTGGAAACGAACTCTAGATAATGTAAATTACGGTAAATATGAACTTAGTGTGTACAAAGTATGTACTATAGGTAAAAAGCCAATAAAAAGACACATTGAGCACACAAAAAACTCACATTTTTTCAGTAGGTTTACATGAAGTTCACAAGCGTTCATATAAAGGTTAAGTTTTTGTGTGATTTTTGGTTAAGTTTTTGTGTAATTTTTGTGCCAGCAGATTTTTCAGTGTAACTACTCTAACTTTTCGCTTCATCTAACCATACTTCATGCAACATTTGATCAATCCTTTCGTCAACTGTTTGTTCATGGGTCCACAGAAATAAATCTTCTCAGTGAATGGCACATTGCGATTGCTACGTATTCTCTCCTCTATTTGTTTTCCACACTTTATGTTCTCACAATAATTCCCAGAAACTTGAAGCTGGATATTTGTTCTACTTCATCTCTTCCAACTTAGATGTTTATATTGATTTTATCTGTTATAACTTCCATTCACCTCGTTTCTTTTACGTTTTCTCTTACTCTATGTTCCTCATAAGTTCATCTGAGCTCCTTTAAGATCTTGCTAAATGATGCTGTATCCTTTGAAAGAACCAATAATCTATTTAGCTCACGCAGTTATTCTTTCAATTCAGATCTAAAATAATTTCGCTAATAATGTTTCTCTTTAGCAGGTACATGCATATTTTACACACGATAGTATAGTATTTATAAAGAAACGATCTTAAATTTACATTGCGATTACGTTTAAAAATATTTCTAGCTTTACGTATATTTTTTGTAAATATATTAAAAGAGCAACAAGCACTAAAAAACTTTAAAGTTGGAAACCTTGTCACAACATAGGTAAAATCAAAGCTATGAGTTTGTCCGTATGTGTGTTTGTGTATACGCCAGAGAAGAGAGAAATTCTACGTCACTTTATCTGTCTCTCTCTCTCAGAGAGAGAGAGAGAGAGAGAGAGAGAGAAAGAGACAGAAAGAAGCACATAACTTGCCATAGATATACATACAGTAGTGAGAGAGAGGGAGAAAAAGCCCTTAATGGGCGTTCGGTTGGTTGAACAAAGGAAGATTTTGCAATGAATATGGATCAGGGTTGTCCAAAGCTGCGGAGGATGAGAGGGTCGTAATAGGCACACGTTTGTGTCGGTAATGAAGACAATGAGGATCGTCTCGTCCATTTTAGATTGCATTTATGTTTGGGATATGAGTTTGATGAAAGGGTTGGCAAAGCGAAGTTCTGGATGAGAGCGGGGACATGCAAGTGAAGAGAACGAGAAGAGCAGTGCAACGAAGGAGGGAGGGGGAATCAGCGATTGTTTACAGACAACCAAGGGGAGGGGCGAAGGGACGTTTTGAGAAAACAAGAGTCACTACCTTTATTTAGATTTCTAGTTTACAGAAACGTTGCATGCGCGTATGATGGGCATGAAACTTTAATGGACATAGATATCAACTACATATTTATTTCTTTGTGAACTATGAAGTTCTTATATACAATAATGGCATCTATAGAATAATTTTATTTATTTGTTGTTTTCTTCAGATTCCATTTTATAGATAAAATGTTTTGAGGGGGCTATATCATTATTTATTTTACAGTGCATTCGAATTTGTAATCTACTATATAATTCACCTAAGTAGATGAATTTATAGATTGAAATTCTGGCAAAACACAAACTGGTACAAATATGCCGATAGATGGACAGACAAGAAAATAGACTGACTGATACTAACACTCCGTTCCACAATTGCAGAAATAATCCAGGATTTCAAAATCGTTGGTTAAATTTTGTCTGCGGATAAAACTAGTCCATCGTTCCCCACCATATTCTTAGAAGCATTTAATGGTCCAAGATTAATCCTAATATCAGTAGACTGGTAGTAAAATATCATAAGCGCCGTAGACGGTGATTTTTCAAACATGTGAAAAACGATTAGCCCTCCAACTACGTGAAAAAGAACTGTTATTTATTTATTTAAGAACAAAACAGGTACATGTCCTATTAACAGTGTTCATATTTTTACAGTGGCTACACAGTATAACATCACTGTCGTATTAAATTGCCCAAGACTTTTCTAAACTGATTTTCCTTCATATGAAATATATATAAAGAAGTGTAAAATCTTGTAAAATATTGTTATTTACACTACATACACTTCTAATAGCTGACAACTGGGAAACGTTTGATTTTGCTCTAAAGGTGTAATAATATGTTGCGCGGACGTGATTGTTTGTTGGGAACATGGAGAGTAAGTTCAGATAGGAGGGAGGTTGATTCAGTTTTGTTATACAATAGTTTGTGTAGGTGCATTTTGCTTCTTTGATTTAATGTTTAAAATGAATAACCTTTATATATAAAATTGAAATTGGGTATGTGTGCGTGAGCATCACGCCAAAACGGCTTGTTCGATTGGAATGAGTTTTCGCACATGATCAGACAATGGACCGAAGTGGGATATTATCAGTCGCCATCTTGGAATCACAATGGCCGCTCTAAAACCATTTTCCACACCGTTTGAGCTAGAGGAATGAAATTTGGTATGAAGGTGTACCATCACGAGTAGGTTACAATAAATGGGGCAAAACTCCCCTATGGGTGCGCAGCCTTCCCCGGGGGGGGGAAGATCTGCACCATGAGGGCGCAGTCCCCAGAGAGTCTGGTTACGATAAAGGGGGTGCAGCCCTCCAAAACTCCCCAAGTTAGTGCAGCCCGCCACTTGGAAGCGAGTATTGGTAACAGTACCAACGATGACTGTTGCCAACATATTTTAATCACCCCGCACCAACGGCCGGGCAAATTAGTTAGTTATGAACTAAACACAAGTACGGTTCGAATTTAGGATAAAAACCGATTTGCTTGAAAGTTAGGCAACGTAAAAATCTTGAATGTACCGCTTCAATGGGTCGTATGAGACCTCATTACATTCCCATATTCCAGTTTAGAGCGAACATATGCATTATAAAGAGTTTTGAGCACTGTAATATTTGCAATTTCGCTGGTTAGTTTCATTATGATGCCTAGGTTGCTGTATGCCTCATTTGTAATTCGTTTTGTGATCACTGAATGAGAATGTGGAGTGAATAGTCACACCTAAGTCATCTACACTGTCGACACAATCAACTGGTCCCGAGTTAATAATATAGCTAGCTTTGAAGTAATTTTTGTTTCTTGTACTCGTATAGGTAATCACTTTGCACTTCTGAACATTAAGGCGAAGTCTATTCAATTACAATATTCATGTAGTGAATCGACGTGTTGCTATAATAGTTGAATATCTAAGTATGAGGTAATCTCTCGGAATATATTCAAATTATCAGCAAAGATTAATTTTGGGGAATGGCTTCACTCAGAGGAAAGATCATTTATAAACATTATGAACAAAAGAGCACCGAGATTAGATCCATGGAGGACTCCGGAATTCCCTGTATTATTCTAAATTATAACTCCTTCATAAATAATAGTATCTCCAGTTTTCTTTTAATATGAGGCGAAACAATCCCGAAGGTTATTTATGAAATTAAAGGAGTTTAATTTGCTTACTAATATGTCGTGATTGAATTTATAAAATGTTTTGGAAAAATTCGTGTATATTGTATCACTTGATTTTTCATTTGAATATGTTAGCCTCCAGTTCGCAAATTCTGCAAGGTTCCTGATCATTGATTTTCTAGATGTAAAGCCATTCTGTAGCAGTGTTGAAAAAAATCACGATTTTTTTTTAAAAATATCATTTTTGTTGATTCGTGTATTTAAATTGTTTTTTTATTATTTAAATAAAAAATGATCGAAATAACTGGCGGCACTGAAAAGGCTACTAAGTTAGTTTTTGCTTTTCAAATACCTTAACCAGTAAAAACTAAAGAAATTTCACAAATATGTGGTATTCCCTGCAGAATATAGCCATGGAAAATAGGTAATTATAACAACTTGTAATAATTTTGAAAAGGAAGGAAGATATGGCGTTACTTACTTATGGTATATTTTACTAAGAAAGTTAACATGTAGAAAACTTGTATGATATTTTCGTCGATATACGATGAATGGTTTCAGAGGGGCATACCGCGTAATGAAGTTCGAAAAAGAAACAATTAACAATGTTTCTACGTATCAGTTTTCCTTCTTAAATGACGTCTGTTTCCCTTTCTTCCTAAGCAAATGCAAATTTTAATCGCAATTGCTTCTTTTGTCCAGGCTACATCTCTGTAACGAAATGTTTTAGGATTTAAGTTTACTGAGATAAACTTTAGTTCGTTTAACTTGGTTTTCAGCCCTCGAAATTGCACTATCAACCCATGGTAATATTCCATAAAGTATGAGAGCTATTTTGTGTCCGCGAACGTTCAGTTGTAGAGAGCTCACCTCTGGTTCGTGGAGTTCCCGATTCGATCCCGGCTCGTGACTTGTGGCGAACAGAAACCGTGAGCGTGGGTTTTCTCAGGGTTCTCTCGTTTCCTCCTACTTTCTTCATTCCACCAATTCTACCATCATCATCCATTCGGTTTGATCCAAAGTTGCATAAAGGTCTTAGATAAAATTCAATTCAAGGAGAGTTATTTAATGCAGTCAGTTCAATAGAGGATAGGCAACTTTGCATTTCCATCCTTCAGCATACACATATGTATTACAAATTGTAAACTTATCATGTGAATTGCATTCCTACGTTCTCTTCTAATTTTTCGCCAATCAAAATGAACCAATAAAATAGTTTGTTAAAATGCTAGGTCGATCACTTTCGTTTTGGTTAACATCATAAGAGCATATCATCACGTAAGGACTAAAGAGTAAATTTCCAGCTTACTTATGATTCAAATCACAGAATGATTAAAAATACTGCACTTTATTTCTACTTTTTTTAATTAAAAAAACTATTTTTGATTTAAATAATTGATATTTTTTTAAAAAATCAACTGATTAAATCGCGCTTTAAATCATGATTTAAATCAATCAACCTTGACGATGACTGTTTCAAAATGTTCTAATATTTGCTTAAATTACTCTTGACAATACACCTGTATACCATATTACGTTTCTCTAGCTCAAACGGTGTGGAAAATACTTTTGGGGCGGCCATTTTGAATCCAAGATGGCGACTGATATAACTTTCCACACGGGTCCAATATCTCATCATGTGCGAAAAATCACTCCAATCGGTCAAGTCGTTTTGGCGTCATGACAGGACAAACACAGTAACTCTCATTTTTATATATTAGGGCGGCCGGTAATTTTCGACTTCCGATGTTTTTCAGTCCCAACCCCTTAAATGATTCCATATGACACCAAAACACCCCATCATGCATTCAAAACTTTGGGTCACGGGCGGGTCGGTTTAGTATTCTTCAATTGAACCAAGTTTTTTCATGGATAACTTTGGTCCGTCATGGAACCATTTTAGAGGTTGGGAGCAGAGAAATTCAAAAAAAGATTTTTCTCCATATAATTAACTGCCTCCCTAATATATATAATGTGGATTACATATTATACATCAGTAGACAGACTGAATTGCAGATTCTGAGTTTTATTGATAAGATTTAATTAAATCAGAGATACAAAAAATCTTCAACTTTTACATTATTTTATGTACTATCGTGGCCAATATAAAGTTTACAAGACTTTGTTATACACGATTTTTCTCTAAGCCGAGAAGATAGGCCACCAAACAGACGTAGAATGGGCGGTGTGCGATTCTGAGAGTGTGTGAGTGAGCCAGCAAGGGTTGGAATTTTATTTTCTTTATCAGACAACATTATCACATGTTCTGGGTCCTGGAAAGATATTCATGATTTCTTGTAGTATGTAGCAAATAATAAAAAAAAACTTAAGCAAGTCGCATTTCAAAAACCAAAACAGGAAACCTAACACTATTTTTATTTTAGGTGGGCCACTAGTTGAAGTGTACTGAAAACTATAATTCAAATTGTCCAATAGAAAAGATCCTTACCTAAAATGGATAAACAAATATGAACTTTGAAACCTATGGTTGCTAGGTAATTATTTCTTTCTTAATGAATTCCATAGAACACTAACGTTATGCATGAAAGACAAGAGAAAACATCTGTTTCTATCAGTTCTTAAAAATGGGGTACGATGCACGATATTTATGCTTTATAATTTCTGATATTATGTTGTTATTTACGTTACAAAGAAGATGTTAGTAGCCAAATTCACAAAATATGTTGCATGCATACGTGCTAAGTTATAGTAAATATTTTATATATATATTAACAGATACAGATATAACAATAGATTTGAACGTTGGTTTCGTATTCGGGAGTTCCTCGGTTCGGCACCAGCGATTGACTGTCCTGACTTAAGTTTGCCCAGTGTTTCCCTCAGCCACACCAGGCATGTACCGGGATGGTACCTTCAATTCAGGAACTGGCCGACTCCCTACCGCATTTCGAAAAAACTTATCTCGCAGTGATCCATAGGTGCCTAAAAGCTATAAATAAGATGCAAACCCAACGAGTATAATATATAAACCTGTCGCTCTATTAATCAGTATGTTATTTTTTAATGCCGTGTGGATCGATCAACATGGACACCGAGATGGATCGAGTGGCCGTACCTCAGTTCTTGTAGCGTTGGCTTAGCAATCGAAAGGTTCTAGTACGGCCATTTATCCTGACTGAGGTAAGTAGCATAACCGTGCAATTAACCCAAAAATATAGTTTTCTTTTTCAAAATAATCAACTAATATTTGTTTCTTCTATAATACTTCAGTCATATTAGCACGAATCGCCTCCAAAAAGTACGTGTTCCGTAAGTTCTGTCGGTTTTATACAGGCAGCACTGTGGAATAGTGCTTTAATTTACGTTCGCAATAATTTTCAAAGAGTTAGTAGATCATATAATAGGAGGAAGCGATAGTAATGAATTAAATTAACATTTTTATTGAAAAAGTACTTTAAATTATTACAATATTATGCCTTTTATAATGAAAGTAACTGGCTGATGAAAGCAATATGTGAAAAAATCAATGATCAATGTGGTACCAACTCTACACGCATTTGATGTATATATTAGCTTTTGTGCCCTTATACTTTCATTGTTTTATACGACTTTATCTAACAATTATCTGTATTTTAATATGATTATTTTATAATTCAGATAAATGTCCATTATTTTATGAACACCCTATTGTAACCCACTCATTGGAATTTATATTGGTGTGTTACCTTGCCACAGGCTGAATTCGATAAGAATTGGAGGAAAATATACGATAGATATGGGAAAAACTTCAATCAGAATGGTCCGCAGTGGAACTCGAACACTTGTGCCTCCTCAAGTATTGCTCTGAAGTGCAAGACGTTACGAAAACTTCCACTATGCTGACTGTGTATAGCTCGTTTAGAGAGAGGAAAACAGCTAACATTCGGACAATTTTTATCTCTCCCTTTCGCCCTTCTGAAGTTTTAAAGAAAATAGGCCATCTGTCTCCTTCCCCCTCCCTCTCCAATCAATAACCCCCTAATTAATGAAGGCATATTGATATTTTTTTACAGTAATTGACTCTTGCACTCCCATAAACTTGACGATTCTGACACTTTCCCACCATGAAGAAGCTCACCTATGGCCTTAGAAGTACTGTTACGGTATTAAAACATAAACCCTTTACCCGACAAAGGGAAATGAAAAGTGCTTACGCGAAGGATGCTTGGCATTTAAGAGTTGGGGAGAGAGATGACGTTGGAGACAGATGTTAATTGTTGCTATGTAATAGACCCGCCATCTAGCGGTGTTTTGACACATCTACCTGCTTTCATCTTCGCAGTGTTCTTCAGGAAATCAAGATATGTGGAAAACCTTGTGCTTCCAAGAGAGATTCTAGGTAAGAAATACATGCTTGCCATGAAATCTTTTATTGAATAATCATAAGAAAGAAAACATTAGTTCAAAAAAAAAGGAACAGTGAATTTTCATACAAGATATTAGAAGTACATTTGCTACTTAGAGTAAATGTAACCATATTTATCTATTGATATTATTTATCTACCGATAGTTCTATACCTATTTCTAGATATGAATATATTTATCTATACATAAAAGTTAGCATTTCAAACGATATCCTTAGTTGTGATAGGTTGAAATATGTGTAATTTACATGTAGAACAATGCGATACGAACCGCTGTAAACAGAATCTATTCTAATATAATGTCCCTGTGGTTTCACCAATGTGTAATTGAAGTATATTGATGTGTCCTAAGTCCTATTTGTGTACACGAGCGAGATGGTATCTCGTAATAGAAAAAAAAACGTGAATAATTAGCATTCCAGAGACGTGATTATTATGCACAAAGAACTGTATGGTATGTGTTTCAACCGCTTGTAAGTAAAACCTAGCCTAATATAATGCTTCTGTAGTGCATGGAATAGGTAATTGAAGAGTTGGCATGTCTTCTAAGTCATGTTTGAGTACACGAACGAGATAGTATCTGGTAAGAGAAGAACGTGGACACTGGGCTCCAGAGACGTAATGAAAGTGTACAAGGAAGTGTACTATATGTGTTTAAAGCCGTTTCAGTCCTATTATGGAATGATTGTTGCTTTGAATGGCATGGAAAGTATGTGAGACGTTTTCCGATACTGTTTTTAAGCGGAATTTACCTTAATATCGAATGTTTGTTTCTTTGTATGGCATACAAAAAGTGTGTGAGATACCTTTCGATCCTCTATTTATGTAGATGAACGAGATGCCATCTCGTAGGAGGAACAAAAATTGTCTCAGATCTGTAAAAGAAGTATATAACTTGCGTTTTAAGATGTTTTTAGCAGAAAAGAACTCGATGGAAACAGGAAAGGAACTGATTTGGCATCAAACTCACACTTTTGAAGCCCGTATTTAACTATAGGCTAACACGAAAGTGACATTTTAACATGTAATTCAAGTAGAAATTAGTCTTTGAATTGCATTTTAACGATTTTATCACGGAAAGGACAAATTAGGACACAATCTACCACTAACAAACATACGAGACTTATATTTGGTTATATAGATTAGGAACGAGAGATTTTAGCAGTCAGTTTATGTAGAAATCGTTTTTGAGGTGCCATGTAAAGTCGAAAACACAAGAATAACGCCGAATTGAAGATTAGTTAATACAAGAAAGAAGTACTTGGACATGAAAGTGACGGTACCAAGGTGCATGATTGCTTGAATTTGACTAGATAGAATGAAATTTTGTTAATATCGGACACTAAAATACGTATTGGAAGTAGAGAGAGAAGACTAATAAAAAACGAAATGGAGAGATCCCGCATGAACAAGAGACGATTTTTCTTTATATTGAGCACAAAATAGACGAATAGGCTTGTACAACTGAATGTTAAATTGACAAATCAAGCTTGTCAGATTAAAGTTGTGTATATTTTTATTGTTTGTTACCAGTTACGGGGCGTTTTTAACCACAAGTAGAGAATATATAACGAAAAATGTCATTTAAGTACTTGAAACACCTATTTGAAGGAGAAAAGGACTGATTTACGTAAACCCGACTGCTTTGAAAGACATGGAGGACAATATATAGACCCAAAAGGGACATTTGAAATATCTTCAACATTATTTTAAGCAGAATCAAAGCTTTTAATTATAATTTCGTGGGTATGTAGCTATTTTGTATACAAGTTTCGGCGGTAAGACTGCTTGGATAAGAAGACAAGCAATATTTGAAGTACGCAGAACACATATTTCAAGTACTTTGTTGCTTCAAGTGAAAGCTAGAAAAGACTGATTGTAGCCAAAAAAAGTGGTTCAAAGACCATTTACTCATAATATAAGGAGAAACCTGACAAAATGTGGTCGATAGGAACTCTTGTTGATTCGATTGAACGGTTTGCACCCCGTTATTACAGTGTAGATTTCGTTTATGCGACATAGATTGACAAATCAGTACTGACCTACCTTTCCTGAGTCCATCTAGGTGAAATATTCACGACTAAAATGCTTTTATTTATCCTATTAATGAATTATTTATCCTATTAATGAATTAAACTAGATACAACTCGGTATCATAGTATTTATGTAGTATATATACTTGTGTGAAAGAAGACAGATAGAGTTGCTAAGGACGTATTGCTTTTGTTCAAAGGCGGCTTGATATTTATTTTCTTATCTGACTTCAATGTTAGAATCCTTGGCACTATCACTAAGCAACGCTCCGTAATATTACAGGAAACCGGCTGAGAATACTTGTCGACTGTTGAAAGGACCCCTTCCCGCATATGCTGAGTAGCGTGAAGATCCTTGAGATAACAGAAACATATACGCGAACAAACAGCTACTTCTCACCGGAAGGCCATCCCCCAGAGCTTGCGACGATATGTTTGTATTGAAAACAGAAAGGGTAGGGGGAAAGAGAGTCTGTAAAAAATGTCACACATGCTCGACCAAGGGATATGCCTTCAACAGCTGACATTGGTGAACAACCAGTGTTTCCATCTTACAGTCGAAAGTGTTCCAATATTAGAATAATTTAATAAAATAATACATCTAGGGATAGTATAGTAATTCATGAACGAGAACAAGGGTTGCCAACTTATGCAATTATAAGTGTTCCTAACCTCCGATTAGTTTAATAAGTGATGTCACCTAGTTTTGTTATTGTCTGATACGGTCATAAAAACATTAGCGTAACAGGCCTATAGGTCCTTAGTCTGCCCCAACGCCATCTGTCCATGATTGGTGGAACTACGTCCACCTGAGTAACGGTTGTGTGGTCAGCACTGCGCGTACCTAACCACGAAAAGCGTATCAGAGGCTTACCAGGCCGGATAGGTCATACATACACCATTTTTAAACTACATCTTCACAGCCAAACTGGGTCACTAGTATTGCTAGGTTGCATACCTCATAGGATATGAACTGTTCAAGGAGTATTGGACTTGATTTAAAGTATGCAAAGTCGAATTTGATGATTAATAATGTTTGGTAAGATATCAAATGCAAAACTTTTACAAGTCTAGGCCACCTGTAATACACTCGTGTCGTGTTGGGTTGTATAGCCAGTAGGTTCCATGAATAAAATAGCATTTCCTTTAAACAAACTCCCCATCTCACAAGACCACAAACACAGCCACCATAAGTAATGACGTGATTTGAATTAAAAATAATCTGATTGGTTAATGAAGTCAATAAATTGCCGTGATGATTCAATTCTGAGATAATTTGCAGCAGGTGAACCAGGGAACAATGGCTAACTGTGAGTGTACTTTTGCAGAGGTAGCCCTCGAGTGCGTTGGCAAGTCTTGAGGAGTGGACACCATGTTTCAGTATACTTCATGACCAGTGCTTTCACGATATTGCTTTTGACTCATACCATGAGTATGTAGAATTAAGCAAGGAAATGGTTGTACTTCGTATTGTGGACGTATCGATTCTATTGATGTGCTGCATACATTTCTCACTACTTACAACAAGATGGTAACAGACTCAGAATCTAGAGATAGAATCCGGTTAATCTTGTGGGTGAAAGATACACTGCATTCATGGACTTGTAGTAACCAAGATTTTCACTCTTTCTAATTTCGAATATACACAGGGACTGGTGTTTGTATAGGAATAACATAAACGATTTATAGTAACAACGAACTTTTATCGTGCATAAGTAATATATATACAGACTCGAAAATTTCCAAGTGATACAAAAATATTCTGATTATTGATTTGATACAAAGTATTGAACAGTGATGCTTCTCCGAACAAGTGATCAGTGCTGCAATAAAATTCAACTGGTATAAAATATTGTGTTTGGAGACAACTAATACAAAACAGTGATACATAAAGACAGATCACAAAAAATATTTTACCTGTACAATGAAAATAATATTATAATAAAAAGTTAAAAAGAATCCTGATTGGCCTTTTATTTCAAACTCTTTTAATAATTCTACCTTACAAGGCAATATTTTAAGTAACAAGTTAATACACATGTACAAACAATGACAAAGAATAATTAGATTCTCGCATAGAACACTCGTGAAACAGAGAAAAGTTTAAATTTAAAATAAGAAAACATTATCTTAAGATAGAGGTTCTGAACTACAACTTCAACATGCGAACGAATAAAATGTACAAATCTTGTTGCATTTTTGTTCAACAAAATTGTTTTAGTTTTTAAAAAATTGTCTTTTCAAAAACGTTTTCACAGAAAAAGTTTTTTCAGATTTTCCTTTACAAAAGTTTGGTTCACAACTATATATTTTGTAACGTGTACGTAAATTATTCACTGCAATATCGATAGGGAGGGTAGAATAATCTTAATTGTTTGAAGGATTAAGCTTTCGCCGTTTATTATTGACCAATCGATGTGTTTTCCATTGTCCTTTCGATACGATTTTGTATCCTCGTTTACGCAGTATATTATTAGGACTAAAGATTTCATGACTATCATACTTTTCAGTGGCTAAATTGTAATAGTGATCATAAGTTACATACTTTTTCGCTGGATAATCCAAAGTTATACCACGAACTTTATAAACATACTTCCCTTCACCAGTAAGAAGATTCTTCTTAACATAATATTTTTTGGACCTAGACCGATAAAGCTTTGGATCACCAATCTGTCTTCTATTTCATTAGTCAAATCTCCGAGGTAATTCCCAGTACCTAGTAATAATGGCTCATTTTTTCTCTGCACTTATATAACTGAGTCCGTGTCACAATAAATGAGACATTGTATACCCACAGTGTCCAGTAATTCGTATAAACGAGGTTATGAAAGCTGTTACTCTGGTAAAGACGTGTGGCGAATTTTCATTTTCAAAGCCTTTATATGTTACTTGTATAGTTTGTTTTGTCCTAAAGGAGTCACATATTGAACTTCTAAGTGAGTATAACGTTAAATTTCCAGGAAGCTTTTTTGGTCAGTAACAAATCGAGTTTGTGGAAGAACGCATCTTTGTTCCCATTTTTCGAAAAATTAATTCCAAAATATTTTTGAAATATCTCTCTACTCGGCGTTATGTTGGATTTTATCATACTCAAGACGAATACTTTCATGGTGTTCATAATCATGAATATATTCTTACTTTTTCTCTTCCGCGATACAATAATCAGGAAACCCACTGGCTTTCTGTTTCATTTTTAGGAAACTATAGACGTACATTTTGAAGTGTTCCTTAGTCATTTGTATTTCCCAGATTGCATGTTTTAACAATTATATAGCATTTTTGCAGCTCAAAATGTACTTCAAAAGTACACAATACTCCCTTGAATGCACGTTCTTCTTCATTATGTATTCGTTTTCCAACATTCATCTTTCCGTACAAGACCTGCACAAACCAAAGACGAGACGTTTATGTGCAGTATATGGCAAAACGGGTATAGCAAGATTTTTAGGAAGAAGTACTTTACAGTGAACCAATCCATGGACAGTAGATGGATCAGGCATGTTTTTACCTTTATGAAATTTAATTTTTCCTTTTGGCACAAATTTCTTGGACATCACAAAGGGATAAAGAGAAGTTACATCTAGGAATGCTAAATACTCGTCTTTACCACATTCATATAAGGCGCGGAAACATTCCATGCGTCCTCCTTTAAAGGCGTTTTTATGACGTAAGGGGTGTTGCATTTCACAACACTCATGAAACTTTGAATTTCAGGAGATGTTTGAACCAGTTTGTTCCTCTCGCATTCCCACATGGATAACAACTTTAATTTTGCAACTGTTTTTCAGAAACTCCTCTCTCGCTACTGTTGCCTTATATCGGTCCTCCAAAGTATGACCCTCATCATCAATAGTAAGACGGCGAAGTTGCGTGATGCAAATAGCAGCCATAGCATTCGTAACCAGTATGGCTTTTTTGTCATAACCATCCAGTTTAAACCGCTTAAATTGAACTTCACATCCATTTTCTGCTCTTTACAATGTAAAGTTATTCTTATATTCCATATATTTCAACCACTGTTTTGCCGTTTTACTTGGCTGGTCACTATGCTGGAAATCTAAAGGAGGGATGATTGGAATAATATATTCTTTGAGATAATGTGAGCAGAAACATTCCCTTGCACATGAGGCGATAGTGCTCGTTTGTAGAAAAAATTGTATTCCACCCGTTTGCTCTTCAATAAAGTTTCAAAATCGAATCAATGCCTGCGCCAAAATGAAAACGTCGTCTTACACTACTCTAAGATTTCTCTCTGGAAATCAAACGTCTTTTTTACATTTAACGCATTCCTTATGCAAGGGAAGAACCGCATCCCGTTCATCCTCAAATCTGGGGCCAATATCAAAATACTCAATGTCTGGCCAAAGCCCAACATAATTCTGGTGTTTAGGAGTGTTAAAGAGGTATAGGAACCAGCCTTTCTTAAGGCTTTCTTGCAATCCCATTGTTGATGGCATTTGGATAATTTAACTCTTATGAATCACGGAAAATGATATTATTTAAAGTTAATTGAATAATCTTTTGTCCTTGTGTAATAATGTGAGGTGTCAAATTTTATTTTTCCATGAGACATCACAATACTAGTATTCTATCGAAACCAGACCCATTGTGTGAAAGACCTACTACGTTTTGAAACTAAGGATCCTGTTCTAAGGCATGAGTTACAAACTCTTCCATATTATGAAATACAAAGTCTCTCTGGCCTGCATTACCACAAACACTACAATTATATGTTTGCTCCATGTTCTTACATTGATGACATCGATGAGATGCGCAAATTAGGTTTGGCACATGTTCACGTTCACCATTTTCATCCATCTCTACTAGCATTGTCTCTACATCAAAGATAATGTACAAGAAATTCTCAACTCATTTTGGTTTGTTTAGCTTAACAAAACAGGAATGTGTTTCATCAACGTGAATGTTACACATTTACAATAATGTTCTCCACACACACATATTTTGTTTTTCTGCTAAGTTTTTCGATTTTCCTCCACACTGCGGACAAAGTTGTACGTAATAGCATACTGGTTTACCGTTAGCTTTGGATTTATGTTGATCATAGCACGTCTGATTGGAAAAGATACGATGACAATACCGATATTTCAAACCCTTATCGTTACTATCATCGACATCGTCATGATACTCTTCACAATAGGAACATAAATATTTACATTTATGGAACCGCCGTTCCTCGTAAGGTGTGAGACAATGATAACAGTAACCAGTATGAATTAAAAATGCCCTTAGTTTTAATGACATTATAGATTGTCCTCATATTTTAGAAACAATTTCTTATATACTCGTCACCATAATGTTTCTTAAACTGATCTATATCTTCAATACTAACACCATTTTACTTAATAAATCTACTCCCGCATACTAACACAAATCTGCAGCTTCATAAGCCCACTTCTTCGGATGTGTTTTCATATAACACGCTTTTTTAAATTCCTTATCGGCGCGTAATTTCGCTAATAAAAAAAATTTAGAGAGACAATCAGGAACATATTCTACTGGAATAATGTGTTTTTGAAGATAGTTTTCCAAAGGCAAATACTTGTCATTACCATATCGCCCTGCCCTCGAATAGGATCGGAAATGTCAACTTTGACGATCACTTTATCACCTAACAAGAATTCCTAGTTAGAATTCAGAACACTTTCAACACTACGTAAAATATGTTCTACATGAAGATGTGCACGGAATCGCCATGGTATGTAAATTGGCTTATTTTCCTTACAATTACTAATTTCAATTGTGAAAACTACTTTGGAATCGAGATCAGCATCTTTAAGTAAATGTTCCAGAGCAAAATTAAATAAAGTCTTTACATATTCTTCTGGGTCGGGGATTGTCTTTACTAATGAGTTAATGATGATTTGACTCCCTTGAAAACCAAAGTTTGGATAGCTTTTTCACATTCACTAACAATTTCAAAATCACTAGTTTTTCCACCACCATAGACACGTTATTGTCTTTTATCCACTATTGAACACAAATATTAAGCGTCTCACCTTCACTAGAATCATCTTCTGTGCTAACTTCAATGTCCACATCCATACTACATTCATCACAGTTCACTATGTTAATGAAGTCACTGCTAACCATACTAGAGTCATCACTAACCACTTCCATAACATCATCGCCACTAGACCAAGTATCCAATCCGAAAAATCAATTGCATCTTGTGGGATCACTCCGTCAGGTTCAGTGAATAAGTCGCAATAATAACTCCAGCCAGTTCTTTACTTTCAAAACTTCCGAAAAGTCTGTAATGTTCAAGATCGATAATGTTCTGGGCAGCTACACAGTTTTCTAATACAGCTTCATCATTGTTCCAATAATAGTGAAGTAAGTGGTGAAGCAACTTGCCGGAACCATGTTTTGTTGGACGAAAACCTAACAGTTTGTAGTAGCACAATTGGTTCCAACAGTCAAATACACGGTCAGGTTCGTCATAGTCTTGAAGCTCCTGGGCAGCAAGCAAAGTATTAGTTGGATTTTCCATGTTTTGAAATTAACTGTCAGCTAACAACAGCACAAGGCACACGCAAAAATTATAGTGTTTATACACACAAGATTTGTTTTACGCAACGATGAAAAAGCCAAAGTTTAACAACAGAAAGGAAAACTTGCAGGTTTAAATACGATACGAAACAACAGCAACAACACCGAAGATTCTCAAAAACGTGAAAGCAGATCTCTGCAGCCCAACACATAGCTGCAAACAGAAGTAATAAAGCAATGAGTACTAGTTATATTATTTAAACGCGGACGCCATTGAAAACTATCGTACAAGTGTACCAAGAGAGGAGGAAGTGAAGCAAGAGGGGAATGAAACATGCGCAGAATAGATGCACAGTAACATAATCTTTAATTAACAATCCTTTTGTCATCTTTGCAATATCATCACAAAATACCACGTTATATATCTTTAAAATTTATACGGGAAATAACTAAATAATACTTCTGGACAAACCATCGACTCATCTTCCCTCAAGCTTCCATGTCACTGCTCCCGTGAAGCAAGCGAGAACGTTTCACCGTTAGGTAAAGTATTGAACAACATAACGGCAACTGTGCAACACTGTCAAGACAACACTGCATGCCATTACTATAAACGGGATATGTTAATTATTATTTACGTTTTCTGTTCTCTTACGAGATACCATCTCGTTCCTGTACACAAATAGGACTTAGGACACATCCCTACACTTGAATTACACATTGGTGAAACCACAGGGACATTATATTAGAATAGATTCTGTTTACAGCGGTTCGTATCGCATTGTTCTACATGTAAATTACACATATTTCAACCTATCACAACTAAGGATATCGTTTGAAATGCTAACTTTTATGTATAGATAGATATATTCATATCTAGAAATAGGTATAGAACTATCGGTAGATAAATAATATCAATAGATAAATATGGTTACATTTACTCTAAGTAGCAAATGTACTTCTAATATCTTGTATGAAAATTCACTGTTCCTTTTTTTGAACTAATGTTCTCTTTCGTATGAGTATTCAATAAAAGATTTCATGGCAAGCATGTATTTCTTACCTAGAATCTCTCTTGGAAGCACAAGGTTTTCCACATATCTTGATTTCCTGAAGAACACTGCGAAGATGAAAGCAGGTAGATGTGTCAAAACACCGCTAGATGGTGGGTCTATTACATAGCAACAATTAACATCTGTCTCCAACGTCATCTCTCTCCCCAACTCTTAAATGCCAAGCATCCTTCGCGTAAGCACTTTTCATTTCCCTTTGTCGGGTAAAGGGTTTATGTTTTAATACCGTAACAGTACTTCTAAGGTCATAGGTGAGCTTCTTCATGGTGGGAAAGTGTCAGAATCGTCAAGTTTATGGGAGTGCAAGAGTCAATTACTGTAAAAAAAATATCAATATGCCTTCATTAATTAGGGGGGTTATTGATTGGAGAGGGAGGGGGAAGGAGACAGATGGCCTATTTTCTTTAAAACTTCAGAAGGGCGAAAGGGAGAGATAAAAATTGTCCGAATGTTAGCTGTTTTCCTCTCTCTAAATGAGCTATACACAGTCAGCATAATGAAAGTTTTCGTAACGTCTTGCACTTCAGAGCAATACTTGAGGAGGCACAAGTGTTCGAGTTCCACTGCGGACCATTCTGATTGAAGTTTTTCCCATATCTATCGTATATTTTCCTCCAATTCTTATCGAATTCAGCCTGTGGCAAGGTAACACACCAATATAAATTCCAGTGAGTGGGTTACAATAGGGTGTTCATAAAATAATGGACATTTATCTGAATTATAAAATAATCATATTAAAATACAGATAATTGTTAGATAAAGTCGTATAAAACAATGAAAGTATAAGGGCACAAAAGCTAATATATACATCAAATGCGTGTAGAGTTGGTACCACATTGATCATTGATTTTTTCACATATTGCTTTCATCAGCCAGTTACTTTCATTATAAAAGGCATAATATTGTAATAATTTAAAGTACTTTTTCAATAAAAATGTTAATTTAATTCATTACTATCGCTTCCTCCTATTATATGATCTACTAACTCTTTGAAAATTATTGCGAACGTAAATTAAAGCACTATTCCGCAGTGCTGCCTGTATAAAACCGACAGAACTTACGGAACACGTACTTTTTGGAGGCGATTCGTGCTAATATGACTGAAGTATTATAGAAGAAACAAATATTAGTTGATTATTTTGAAAAAGAAAACTATATTTTTGGGTTAATTGCACGGTTATGCTACTTACCTCGGTCAGGATAAATGACCGTACTAGAACCTTTCGATTGCTAAGCCAACGCTATAAGAACTGAGGTACGGCCACTCGATCCATCTCGGTGTCCATGTTGATCCATCCACACGGCATTAAAAAGCAGTATGCACATAGCCAGATCACATTACTTTATGATCTGTTACTTTAAAAGAGAGTTCTCGTCTTTCACTTTATGATTGCTGGTATAACAAATAAAACATAGGTTAATAACATACATATACAAAAAGGAGAATAATAGATTAGGACATAGGCCCCCTACTTAATTGTTTATGAAATCTGAAAGCTAATTTGTTGATTACCGAAGTTCCGATTCGAAGCAAATAATCGCTGTTCATTTTAAAAAGCAAAGCCCATAAAAGAAGTTTATTTAATAATCTAGTTATTGTTAGGCTATGTCGCAATGTTTAGTTTTCAAAAACGTAAACGCTTGTTGCCCTCATGGCAGTTCCGAACAAACGTTAAACTGTATGTCATCTCCTTAGGACGTCATCTTCATGCGATGGAAGGCAATGGCAAATCACCATCGGTTTACCTAGCTCTGAGACCTTTAGGTCAAGACTTGACTTCTGGCAGAACACCCATCATTATCATCATGGGTGTTCCTGATAATCTAGCAAGTCTTTTTAACAGCACATTACTTACCGAGCCGCCGTAGCACAGTGTTGGCGTAGCATTCGGGAGATGGTGGATTCGATTCCAGCGCTTGAGCATCCTGACTGACGTTTTCCAGGATTTTCCTTAGGCACACCAGGCAAATGCAGGGATAGCACCTTCAACATAGGCCCGAATCCTTTCCCCTTCTATATCCGGACCTGAGCCTTAGATGCCTAAAGGCCATAAATAAATTTCAACAGCGCGTTATGGGCTTAGAACTATTTAAATTTTAAATAGACATATATATATATATATCATTTTTTCCACACGAATATAACCACTTTATTTCCAAAAGGCCTAAATGAAAACGATTCAGTATTTCTGAATGTAAGAACACTTATTTTTAAGAATATTTCTCTTCCCTTTGGCATTGAGTAACAGCTTCATAATTATGGATCAAACACGATGAAATACCTTTACATCAAATACTTCTAATCAAAGATGTGTGCTTTTTTATATTTCTAGTACAGACAAATGCACGAAACAACGTCTTATATAATGAAATATTTTTCACGGAATAATATTAAATGATCATTTATTTGTCAAGCGATACATTACTTCTTTTCTTAAATGTCTTAGTACAGCTTTAAGCTGCACAGGAGACCGGCGTTTTGTTTTCAAATAGAAACAACTAAAACAAACAATGCCAAAGAGCGAAGCATAATAGCTCACAATACATGTTTTGCCATATGAATATACTCCCGTCCAATTTTCAAGCTGCGTCGCGTTCAGGCAGATTTGTCTTTTTACTTATTTACGTAGTTTGTTAAATACAATCTCTTTGTATTTCTCTGACAAAAAAAAAACTTTAAGGTGTATGTACCGCATTTAATTTTAATTCCAAGAATTGCTTTGCCGATTATGGAAGTTACTTGTAAATCGAAACAATCCAAAATGGAGGTAGCGATTAATTTGCAAATAACAACCACACCCCACACCCGTTTTTATAATTCTCAAAGCATATGAAACGTGTTATTCTCGATTAGCGCTCGTCTGGATCAGATATACCTTTCCTAGAGTCGCAATCATTTAAAGTGTCCGTCAATCATGGCAGCGTTGACTGATCTTGATAACATTAGAGATGCTAATTTCTTAGCCAAATTTTCTTCGGAATCAAATGATTTTTTTTTTAATTGTGGCCTGATCCCGAAAGCAGAAGTTGTCAAGCATTTGAAATTCATGACTTAAATTCAGGAAGGTAGAATTTGTGGATCAACCATACAAATTAATCATAATAATGAATTAGTTAGGATTTGGCTTTAGATGCAGTCAAAAGTTCTGTAAATGCTCCGGATGTATCAAAGGCAAAAGGTGCAAATTCTGTTGCAGGAAAAGATACAGTTCACTACACAACACGTTTTTTGAAAGTGTAAAACTTACATTCGTACAAATCTTGCACTTCATTTTCCTTTGGGTTCAAACCCCGATGTTCATAAGAATGAAAATTAGTCAAGAAGTTCACATCAGTCTTATAATCTATTACAGAATGGACATCCAATCTCCGAGAAGTGTGTAGATTTTCAAATCAAAAGGGGAGACTGAGAAGATCTACCGAAATTGATTAATGCCACCTGTGTACACGGAAGAATAATAAAGGCCGAATTTTGAAAGGACAAGCGTTATGGGCAGTCGGAGTTGAAAAACACTATGGCAAATGCTTTATCAAATTAACCAGATCCCGAGATGCTAACACTCTCGAGCAAATAATTCGAGAAAACGTTGAAGAAGAACTGTGTACATAGATCACTGGCGCGGTATAACAACATAAAGCGAAACTGCAACTTGAAAGAGCTTATACAATCAATCATAAAAATGCATTCGCCCGCGTAATTTTGAAAATTGAAAGAGGAAAATTCAGAACTATTATTGTTACGACAAATACCACCGAGCAAATGTGGAGAGAGTCTCGTCGGCACATAAAATGAGTGCGTGAGTATGTAAATAAGAAATCTGAACATATCAAAGTAGCTCCTTCTTATTCAGATCAATACTGTAGGCTGAGCAGTTTATTACCCTAGGGTATGTTAAACTAAAACAAATAGCAAGAGACCTACAGATGCTTAACTAGCTGAATGACCAATCAAGACGAACCGACTGAAAACCAACTAAAATAACTAGCATACAAGAATTAACTTTCTAAAAATTTATTATATAACAATCCCCTTGCTCACCAATTTCTAACAACAATTTCAGTATAAATAGATACTCTCCAAAACTAACAATTTTGTGTCAATAACATCCAAAGTACTTCGTTATTAAATCTACAGTATATTTAAAACAACAAACATCCAGTTCAGTTTTTAATCAAGTGTTCACAGACGTCAAAAAGTTAAATTTTTCGAATACATTATCAACTCTTTCACATTCAATCCACAGCAAGGCTTCATTTATCAAAAATGCACAAAAAAAAATCAGATTGGCACTGAAACGTTTATATATTTTTTTTCTGAAGGGAGGGGGGAATTACAAAAAGCAAAAAAAAACTGCCTCAAAATTACTTCTTTCGAAATTAAACGTCTTAACACACTACATTTAAACGCGACCTATAATATTACCTTCAATGAGTCATATTTTTCAACTAGTTTGGAAATTGCAGATAATAACTAACATTAATGAAAGCCTATTCCAAATTACCAGCTTGATTGCATACCGTTTCTTACCAAAAATATTAAATTATTCACAATTTACAAGTTAACACAATTTGGCGAAACGTCCCATCTTTTTCCAAATTAAAACAACCACTCCTATTTCCACTTCAACTACTTCACTTGTTATCAAAGTATTCTGCACCAACAATCCCAGTACAAATTCATTCAATTAACCTATACTTTCCTCAAATTAACAACCCTAGTTAACACTTGAACAATTCTTCATAACACTTTGCCTCACTACATATAGCATTAGATATTACTGTATTTAAGAAAAACTTTATTATCTTCCTTGTACCGAGATGAATTAGTATACCAATACTCCTCCCAATTTATGGAAGAATATAAATTTTGGTTTTTAACTCATAACTTCACTTTCCAATATTCCAACATGCGTTCATTAATTATATTCCTTATTAAACCACAAACAAGTATTTTCTAGGAAGTAAACCCAAATAGATCATAGCCATCATCTATGACACTGTTGTTTATATATCCAATAGATCATTGCAACGATTTTAGACTACTTTTTCTCAGAATTCAACTTCACTAAATTTCCAATACATTTGGCTGATTCAAACGATAAATGAAACAAAAGCATGATTCATCAGGTAATCTGCTTATCTTTCCTAATACATTCCAGTTAAACTTTTATTCTTAAATCTCAGTCCACCATCTTGTACGGAATAGAACTTTAGAACATAAGTCCTAAACATCACCATCAGACTAGCTAAGTAATTTCAAAAACCTCGACAGGTATTCTGATGGCGCTGTTGCCCAGCAGTGTCACTAAATCATAAAAGAAACATAATCTATTCCTAATATTACTTCTTCAAAAGTTTTGTAGAGCGATGAGCAGTCATTGTGCTACAATACGTGTATTTCAGAAATAATATAAAACCATTATCATTAATACAAAGGGTCTACGAGTGTCCTGATATGAAAGCCCGCCTCCGAAAAACACTCGCTGACATCCGATCTGCATATTCTGGATTATTTGGACCTAAAATCTCGAAATCCCACGCCAACTGGATGACAGCGATCTGGAAATGGAGGATACATTTGAAGATCATGACTTCATAACTGTACAAGAGGATAATGAAGAACAATGAGTTTTCCCGAAAAACAAAAAAAGAAAAACATGTGAAGAGTTGCAGGCTCTCAAAATAGTTGCCAAGTTCATCTCCTGGCATCAAATATAAGAACGAATGTTCGATTAATGGACTTCTTCGGTGAATGAATCAATCTTACTGAGTGGCTACGTTCCCAAGGAATTAATTTACAACGTTGTCAAATTTAATCCTAAATTTCCGATCTTTGATAATTTTTAACTCTGGTCTATTAGTCATATTAAGATGCGGTTTCTACATATGATAGATATTACCGAGTTCTATAAGGATCTTATTTTAGTTTTCACCTGAAGTGAGTAGTTCAGGCCCTGCGGGGCTCTGAATTGTTGAAAAACTACCGAAGAGCCATTTTCAGACGCCAATTTTTAGAAAACCCCACCATTTAAAATTTTGAAATTTTTCGAGTAGAAGCAGAAACACCTGAAACTTAATGTCCCTTTTCTTCGACTCGGCCCTAGATGTGCTGTTTCCCCGACTAAAAATGTGTAACGGTCTTTTATTTATTGTGTATTTATACGATTAGGTTTTGTCATTTGATTCAATTTCATATCGATTGTTAACAAGTGAATGTTTTAGTGATTTTTGTCAGTGAATTGAAAAGTTAAATATATCCTATATACAGGGTGGTTCTCAATATCAGCACTAGGGCTTTAATTCGGCTCCTATTGCACATAGAGCTTTGAAACAAAAAGGGAAAGAATGCATTTGTTCATTTATCACTTCACCGTTCGGAATAATACTCGATCCCGCGAGAACGTTGTCTAGGAAGTTGGTTGAGGCGTCGTAGGAAAGGTCTCGATGAAGCGAGTTCAAACCCGTATAGATCATACATATCACAAGGGCGAGTCCGGCGATAGGGGGGGGGTATTTTCAACTCAGGAACTACTAGGCGAGGGAAGGTGGCTGAGCTATCGTTGAGAAGGACGCCGCAATTTTTCAACGCGACTTATATTCCAAATAGGATACTCACTCCTGAAGTCTGGCGCTAGCACATATGCACAGTTCTATGACTGGGCTCTGCCTCTTTTATTATATTTTCTTTATTATTATTTCGCTCCCTTTTTATCATCATTACTCATATTCCTTCCATGTTTTAATTACATTAGAACTTCATTTTATCGCTGTCAAGATAAATTCATTTATTACATATTCGAGCATTTGCATAGGAATGATTGATTGTAAATATAAGTTCTTTTTTGAAATAAATTAGATTACATATTACAATATAGTTTTTGACTTACCTCAGGTCGCACAACATTACCCTACGGGCTGCCTGCGGCCCGCGGGCCTGCAGTTGGCCATACCTGATCTAGATATTTGATTTTTAATTGTTATTTACGTCCATAATGAGCTGATAAAGTTCTGAGGATGGAACCCATCATTGTGGATAAAGTGAACTCCGAATCAATCATTTCAATGGAACCTCCACGGGACTGAAACCTATGACCATGCGCACATTCAAAAGCGTGATAAACTGATAATTGCTTGGATAAACGGAAGCCCAGAATTTACTTTGAAATTCGAATTAGTAAAATATGTTGAAATTCGAATTAGTCAAATATGTAAAATTAAAATTCAGGGTAAAATTAACTAAACTCATAGATTCACATATTGATTTCAAATTATTTCTAACCATCGTAATAATGCTGAAGCTCCATATCATGTGGCCTTAAGAAATGACTTTTTGGAATTTCGTAATTTCGGCGCCTGAGGATTATATTGTCGTATCTCCACTAAACTCAACTTTACAGAAGAGGGAGGGAAAGTTTTTCTACTCTCCCATGTTTTTTTTTAAAAAAAAAAACTGAATGGCATTTACATGGTAGTTTGTTGAGAAGTGCTTCAATACGCTATTGTGACATATTCCGGAAACTGTCTGTTTGGAAGTTTTGTCATCTTGCCCGTGAAGATACGACAATCGTGCGCATTTTTTTTCCTTGTTACTGAAGATACAACAAAGTGGTAACAAAAATTACCATTAATTATGAAATTTAATGCTGTAAACCCAGCATAAGTTTGAAACTTTAATAGTAAGGATATTTTACACATATGAAAAATCTGGAAAGCGGGTGGGATACGAACTCATGACTTGTAGCTATGCGGATCAGTGCTTTTCCACCCTGAACCCAGAATTTTTCTTTCTGTAAAAATATCTTTACCATAAAAGCAAATGGCCATACTTTTTAAACCCTGCAAATTTGGAGGCGGGGCACATTAAATAAATTTTACTTTAAAGATATTCTTTTACAAGGTGATATTTATTTCTGCTTTAACATTAAAATAATGAATAACCTGTCCACATCCGGCGTGTATTTCAACATGCTTATTTCTTTCTTCTTTTCCGCTGGTAATGGAGCTGCTTTCAGGCATAGTTACACTATTTATGAATATTTTTTGTCATTGAGTTTGAATTGAATTAATTTTTATAGTTCTTAATCGTCTTTGGTTCATGCCGAGATGCGAATTTTACATATGTGGATGTAAATCACGACCGGGGGCGGAGTCATGTTCAACCACCAATCAAAATCTTTATAATATCCTCTAGTCCGCTGCTAGCTGCTCACTATTCACTGCTGCTAACTACCAAGTCTACGATGTACCAAAATCACCTTGTTTGAGAGAAGTTAGGAAGTTTAAAATATAACTACAAATTCTATCCGACCACTGCCTGTTCGCTTAACACTTAAGATGTGATCTCTAGTGACAAGAATGACTACATTTGAAAGTTAATGCAAGAAACAAGTAATAAAAGATATTTTCAGTATTAAATTCAGACAATATGTATTACCCTGAAGGAATTGTGTTGGTATCTGCTGCTTACTAGCGGAAGAAGTTACTCACAGTTATTTGTCAGAAGTTTATAAGATATTTTGTACCCTTGTAGAATAGTGTAAAAGATAGAGGTAGATTAATATCAACTCTAATTCAAGCTATAGTAGGTGATTTCTATTTTTAGATTGTTCTATAATGTGAAGATACATTATGCTAAATAAATAGTGTATTATCAAAGCAAAATGAATTACTACAAGTAGAAATCTGCAATCTGAGTGAGAGCATAATTATGAAGTAATTAGTCAGTAGGCCTACATAGTAAGGTAAGCCATTATAGATGTAATTTCTAAAATTATCGTGATTACGACTTCAGCATATAGTTCACAAATTGGCAGTAACCTAATGCAACACACCACAGTAATTCTCTATATTATCTACTTCTTTTAGTGGTGCATGTATTTCAAATGTTTCTTTCCTTTTTCGGAAACGTAGAATACAGAATGTGATGTAAAGTCAAAGGATGATATGAGTGCAAGAATACACGCCGTTATTCATTATGTTCTTGCGCTTATATTATCCTTTGATTTTACATCACATTCTACATTCTGCACATCCAAAATTAGGAACGTAACAACCTTTCAAAAGCACATTCAACACAATATAGCTGAAGTATTTAAGTTATATAAAGAATTACCAATATAAAGATTCAATTAAGCTAGACTCTGTGCAGAAATTACCTATTTCAATTATTCTGGAAGATTAATACATTCTGCAAGGTTATAAAAAATATCTAACCGGTGAAACCGATTATTGATAACATCTGACATTCTTTCGCTTTCAAAACCGTAACCGCGTTTATTTCAATGCAGTTTGATTCGCTTCCCACCAAATAACTAAACACCAACATCACTGCATTATTCCTTCAAGAAAATCCATTTAACCATCAGCCCAAAGGCATAAAAAGCTAAGGGTGTAGACAACTGACCCGCTCACGGCATAAAATTTTTAAGTAGTCACATACTGTACAAGGGCACCTAAAATGTATTATAATTTTGGAAATAAAGAATATGTTCGTTTGCCCTAATGCCGATAATCATGTGCGATTGGAAGTTACTGATGCGGCATTCCTACAGGAAAGTATTACATTCTTTGCATCACTTTTTCATAATATTTGAACAGATATGTTTGGTATTCATCATTTTCACACTAATTTATAGAAAACAAATCGACCTTTGCAATAAATTACAATCATTGTTCAAAACTCGAACTAGCTCTACATAATGATGGATTTCAAATAAAAGGCACATGATATCTATAGAATATAGTGGTGGTCCTAAAAATATGCATTCTATAAACATAAGTTCGAGTTTTACGAACCAAGTATTACTTGATACAAATTATCATTGGTTAGCATGATACGACTTAAAATACTTCAATAGTAATCCATGAGGACTAAAAATGCACAAATACTTAATAGCATACCCATGTAGCAGATTATCACAACGTGGAATAAGAATTTCAGTTTTAAGAGGGGAAAATATCTTTTATTATCATTTTGACAGATTTGACAAAAAAATTACGTACCGGTAGTGAAAAAATAAAGGTAATCCAACTAACCTATTTATTTGTCACTTTACACGCAATATTTTTTATGTTGCACTACTCTGGTTTCAAAACTTTGGTACCGTTGTGTTCTCGTTGACACACAATCAATCAAAATATTTTTTTCCTGTATATCTTCGCGTCAACGTCATTAATTTTAAATTTTGTGTGCTTTACATTATCAAATAATAATAATAATTGAAATTTGCTCCTTTCTTCTTCAATTAATATCCTGTCAAAAGGCACTCATAATTGCTCTCACTGCCGACATTGGAACATAATATCTTCTAGGTATAAGTACTAGATATGTAAGCTTGAAATCCTCCATTTTTTTAAAATCTATTTTGTGTACAGCGTCCAAAGCAGTAAACACTGAGCAGGCAGCGTAGCGAAGAATTTTAAAGATTTTGATTGGCTCTTGAACCTGACTCCGCTTCCGGTAGGGATTTATATCCACATATGTAAAATTCGCTGCCGGGATAGGGTGGGTGAAAGGATGTGGAAAGGTAGTTGGCCAGGGCCTAGTTTTTGAAGGTACCATCTCAGCATGTGACTAAGGAAAACTCCTGGAAAATCCTCTGTCAAGTTAGCCGACTAGCCTGGCTACGGAATATCAAGCCAACACTCTACCATTGAGCCACGGAAGCTCGGTATTTTTTTAAATAAATTTTTACAACTTTAGGAATAGCAATATTCAATTATCAATTATATTTATAATAATAACCAAAATAGCTTTAGATTAAAATATAGCTTGTTGCTTTTTTAGTTATTTAGTATTAATATTTAGTTATTTATTCTTAAAAAAGTGCCTACTCTCTAAGTAACATTTTATAAGACCTTACATCACTGTATCAGAGCTGAAACCTTGTTGCTTTTGGTGATCCTGTGACAAGGCCTGGCCCAAGCATAGGTATCAGAATGACCCAGTTTCTTCACTTTTCTAGAGCATTTATACATTCTTAGAAATGGTATGCTTTCTCTCTCCTAGATAAATTATTATGCGTGTTCTCAGTATTTACATATAAACTAGCACTAACACAACCATGCACTAACACTAACCTAGAAAAAGTGCATCTCTGTTAATTATATACTTATTTATTCAAGTTTTTCACGTACTTCTGCCAAATTTGCAAAAAGCAATTATCAAAATTTTAATAAGCACTTTACAACTATTTTTTAATCATTCAGCTGAATTTCATAGGCATGTGATGAAAGCAGTTACAAATTTATTATAGTCAGATTTGTTCAATTATTCGTCACCTCACAGGAAAAGTTTGAAGACAATTTCTTACAGTTTGCATTTAAAACTTTGCTTTGTTCTGTTCGATAGTAAGATTTTTGGTGAAATAATATTTCACGTGCTCGACTTGTTTTCACAAAGCCTTTCACCACGAATACGCCACACTCAATAAATAGCCTTTGATAATGTAGTTCGAATTTTCCCGCTAGATGGCAAACATGTTTGCAAATTTGTTGCAGTCAATGGAGGATAAAGTGAAAGACATTCTAACGTTTGATGTACTACGCGTATTCGATGTTGATTTTTGGAAAAATAATTATATTTTTTCTGATTGTTTAGGCATTATTTTCGTGAATGAATAAAAATGGTATAATTTCGTGAGTAGTGGTTAGATTTCGTGAATAGAAGCAAAATGTTCAAATTTCGCGAGTATTTCGTGAGTTAAAAGTGACATTTCCACAAAGCACTAACAGGAATCTATCTACTCCATGCGATATGTTGAGTGTTTGAATTTTTCGCGAATTCGCGAGACACGAAATTCTACTGACTCTACTAATGGAGAATTTTAATGAATTCCGATACTTGACTTGCTGTAATAAAATGGCACTCTCTAACACATAATAATTTTTTGTTAACTTTAAAATTTAGTGGGTGCAATGGGATTTTGCACACTTTTCCGGTTTTATCAGTTTTATTTTTTTATATGATAAGCGACTGACAAGCTGTCATAATTTACAGGATTGCGCACAAAAAAATAAAGCAATGTTGTCAGATTGAAAGAAAGAGGACAGCACAACCACTTGAGTGACTTTTCAAAGGTAGAAAGGCACGAGCTACGTGCTATCTACGTAGAGAGCAATCTATAAGAAAAATCAGCGGAACACCCGAAGGATGATATTCTGTTGTTTTTCATTTTATAGAAGACATAACGCATATTTTTTTCTAGTTTATTTATCTGGCATTGATATAAAGGACTCCAAACTTTACAAGCGTACTCTAATTTACTTCTGACAAGACAATTATACAAACAAAATAGTGTATTCGTATTATCATATCTTGCTAATTTTTATCAGAAAGCCAAGTGTGCGATACGCATCATTACATATTCTTTCAATGTGTCTTCCAACTATAAGTTTATTATTAAATATAACATCCAAATCCTTTATTATTGTTGTTCTTTTCAGTGTTTCTCCATTAATTTTGTACTCAAACAAATGAGGATTAGATAACCTAGAGAAAGTCAATATTGAGCACTTCCTTATATTAAAATAAAGCTAGTTTTCAAGACGCCATTCATAGCATCTATCTAGCTCTGCCTACAATTCTATCAAGCGTATCGGGTGTTATATTTCCTTGTTCAACTTCAAGTCATCTCAGAACAGAAGACACTTTGAAGATGTTACAACCAATGGTAAATTATTATTAATAAATAATAAGAAAAATAATAATCCAAGGTACGCCAGAATAAACAGGTTATGTGACTGTATGATACAAATTGTCTTGGATTAAATAGATAAGATGAGATTAACTTAACAGAGAAGACGATAAAACAAAGTTACATAACTTTTTAGTAATATATTGTGATCTATTTTATCAAAAGCTTTGGCACAATCTGTGTAATTGCATCTACAGAAATCTTAAGGTTTAGAGATTCTGACACAAACTAGGTAAAATAAATCAAATTCGTTACAGCAGGTCTTTTAGGAACAAGCCCATGTAGGTAAATTGATATATATTTCTTGACATGATATAACATTCTTTTGAACAATATCTGTTCAAATATTTTCGAAGGTGTAGATATTAAGGATATAGGTCGATAATTATCAATTTCACAGGGTTTTCCTGATTTCAAAATAGGACAGATTTGACTAATTTTTCAATGATCCGGATTTTTAAAATTTTTTAGTGTAACATTATACTAACATTATATGAAAAGAGGGTCTACTAACAATTCAGCACAACTCTTAAATATGTATGGATGTATTTGATCATATCCACTAGATTTACTTGGCTTTAATTTTCTAATTGCCTCCTTGCATTCATGTTCAGTTACAGTTTTAATAACTAAACAATGTGGTACGTCAGTAGATGTAGAATCCGGCATTGTATACGTCGAAGGATTTAATGAATACACTTTGAGAAAAATGTGCAAAGGTATTTGCGATCAGCTTATTAGACGTTAACGATTCCCCTTTCTATATCATGCAATTTAATTTGAGATTATTTGTTTTCTTACTACTAATGAAATTCCAAAAGTATCATGGATTAGTTTTCGAGATTTCTCTGTACATAGTTTGTAAGCCTAATTTATTATAGTTTTCGATTTTATGCGTAGTTCAATAAATTTAGCTAAATTATAAGTTGAGTTCGTTTTTCTTTTTTAAAATATTACCTTTGTTTCAAAATATTGATTATTTCAGAAAAAAAAACAATAAGGATATGATAGTTTTTCTGTTTAGTGTTCTTTTTGGAATATTTTTATCAATAATAACATTAAATACTTTGAAAAAGTACTCTACAGCTTCGTTATGGTTTTGATATTTTTTAGTTTGTTCCAACATATTTCCTGCAGATCTTTATAGTTCTTATAAAAGTCGGCCTTACAAAAGCCGTAAACAATCACCGGAATACATTTTGTGTGTGATAATCTAAAATATACAATATATTTAAATCAAGTGTTAAAGATGGATGATGCAAATCTTCCGATGCTATTGGAATCTCCCTTCTCTTAACAATTATACTACTACTTACATTTGTAATATAATAACCCTGAGGTTTTACCATTTTTATTCTTAACACTATTAATAGATTGTAGGTTGTACAATGCTGTGAAATCTGCAAGGGTAAAACATGTTGACCCACCGTGCACAAGATCATAACTTAAATATAATATTTAGGGAATATTGAAATCTCCAATGATAATAATTTTATAGTTATGAAGATCATTAATTTCCTCGAGCATTTCTAGAAATTCACAATAGACTTCCACTTTGGAATTAAAAACACAACAACAATTATATAAGTACTATTTTCTATTAATGCTTTAATACATACTACCTGAGTATGCTCATTATGAATATCAATTGTTTTGGGATCAAATGTTTTGTATATTGCCAGTAATATCACATCACCTTTCTTATATGTTCTATCTTCCCGAAAAATGTATTTTTGATCCATAAACTTATTATTATATACTCCATCAGTTAACCAATTTTCTGTTAATATTTCATAATTTGTGTCAAGGACACTTGTATAAAATTAATTCATTTTAGTATTCAACCCTCTTACATTTTGGTAATAAAATTAAACACATTTGCTTATAGTTCTCAATTTTATATTAAGCTCCTTACTTCATCTAGCATTTTAAGTGTATATACTATTTTGCCATTAGCTTTTCCTTTAACTTAATATTTCCTGACCAATGAACCCATAGGAAATCATAGTTCTTTTCTTTCTTGACCTTCCTAGCTTTACTAAATACAATTCTCCTACTTAACGAAAGACTTTGGTTAACATAAATAGGACCTCCAAGCCTAGGTCCCCACATTAGATTTCTCTTAACTTCTTGTTTCTGCAAGAATTTATCTCTTTCAGTTCTCCTTTCAAACTTTACAATGATACCAGAATTTGTTTGATTTTGTGATTTTTTTCAACCTATGACATGCATCTATTGTGTAATCACCGATACTTAAGTCTAAAGCACGAACTACATTCTTTACAACTGTAACATCTTCATTAGGTTGTTCCAGGATACCACAGATTTTAAGTGTGTTTCGTCTACTGTATTGATCTAAATCATCTATTTGGAGATGTAATTTATCAATCTGTTTTTGTAACTTGGAGTTATCACTTTTTAGAGCTGACTTAGTCTCCATGCATGTTTTCGAGGATTCACCTTGAGTCTTTAGCATGTTCGTCTAACTTTTTATGCACTAAATTTAACGATTTTCCTAAGTCATCCTCAATTTGATTGTTCGACTTTTTCAACTAGTTTATTTCTTCATTAATGGATACTGATAGGGTAAGTCAGGTGGATATGAGCATAGTTAATGAAAATGCGATTGTATCTCAAAAATGGTTTATTACAAACATTTCAAAATATGACTAAAAGTAAGACAGGTTCTTCTTTGAACAACGCTAAAAAGTACAGAGTTGTACATACCCTGTATCCGAGTAATGAAGAGGAAGTAAGGTAGGTGTGCAGTAATCATATTTCCCATGGTAAAAGGGAATATGAGCACTGCATAGGGTATATATGAGCACCATTCTGTTTCAATATCTGCACACCAATACAAGTTAAAAGAATAAATAACAATAAAATATACAAAATAAAAGGTAATAAAGTATTACAATAATTAGCAAAACTGAGCCACTCATGCTCGTCAAACACACACTCGAACATTAGTCCTGTGAATGTGCAAATGAAGACCTGTGACGAGAAAAGTCTAAGCCGCAGTTTCAGTTTTGTCAAAAAAAATGGACAAAAATAGACAATTAGACTTTTCTTCCCCAAGAGGGAGAAGAGTCTAATTGGTCATTTTTTGACTAAACTGAAATTGTGGCTTGGACTTTTTCTATCACAGGTCTTCAAAAAAACTTCATATGTGAATTACGTAAAACAAAAAATTACCAAAAGAACAGAAACACTACATCTTTAGCCCCAGCTGGAGCTAAAACTTCAGTAAAATATAACATTTATAATAGGTTATTAACTATTAGGCCTATGATTTGTTTGGGGGGGCTCGGCTTGGGCTACGCAGGACTGGGGCTCCAATACAAAGTACGTCTATAATAAACTAAGAAAGTAGCGCAGTCTTCGGCCTCCGAAGCTAAAAACAGGGGTTTCGGGTTGGCGGTCGCGTGACGTCATCCGGAGTTGTACACACACAGGAACAAGCTAACGGCACGTGTTATTGAATATTGACAGCACGAATCTTGCCTTTATTCCAGAGAAAAAGTAGTGTGTGTGTTGGATGTGTGGAGTTTATTGTCTTTATCTCTATAGTGCAGTGATAAAGTTGTTGTTTTTTTTTTGTTTTGTTTTTTTGAAAATGAGCATTTTGTAGTATTGAAAGATGCCTTGTAGCTGTGCAATTGTAATGTGTTCAAACAGAGCTGAGAAGACGAAAGACAAGTTATTTCCGCTTCCCAAAAGACCCTGTCATTTGTCGGGAATGGATTGCAAAATGCAAACGACTCGACAATGTGAATCCAAAAACTGCGAGAGTGTGTTCCGTTCACTAGTGACTATGTTCGGAATTTGAAAGCGGAATTATTGAATATAAATTGCTGACGTGAACTGAAAAAAAGACGCAGTACCTAGTATAAATATCCCTAGTATAAATATAAATGTTCCAAAGATTTTGTCAAAATGCTGTGCTAATGATATTTGCAAGTGCGTAAAAGAAAATAATCGCAGCTCTCGGACCGAATACAGAGACATTCGAAAGAGAGCGTTTGAGACACTTGAGAAACTATCCCCTCGTTAAAATAATAAGTCTTAACCCTACCGACTTTATTTCCTCCAATTCTTCAGCAAACGAGAATTGTGAGACCAATAGAGCAATAACAAATCATTTGGCGGAAAAATTGATGGAAGCAGAAAAAGAAATTAAACGTCTGCAGAGTCTGCAAGAAGAGAGCAGTGCTACAGTGGTGAGATTGAGAAAACAATGTAACCGTCTACAGGTGCGAGTAAGGAACTTGAGAAACAGAAATAAGATCTTACGACATCGATTAATTAGTATTCATGGATAGAGGGAAATCAGTTCTAAGAAAAGCTTTGTTGAAATTCTTAAACACTATTTCACACAAAAACAAATTCACTGTTTATTGACCCGGAAACGTAGACCAAGAGTATGGTCCAAAACTGACGTTTTGAACGCTTTGTCACTAAGATGTGTTTCGCGAAAAGCATATGTGTACGTAAAAAATAAGATGA
>JAGDQP010000843.1:0-27207 GCA_022664845.1 Lepisma saccharinum
TGTTACCGGTGTAAATTAATCGTTACTTGATTACATTTTAAACACACCATGTTTCTCTAACGATGGACAGAATAAACGGGTTTTACCGGAGTTATTAATCTTTGAGCAAATACAGATCGGGAGGTGACACTTAGAGTCTAAATTATGCCAGACGCTTAGAGTTCGCAATATAAAACAGATCCTCTATCCATACCTGAAATTTAGTTAGATGTTAGATGAATCTCAACAGCCTTTGATTCCGTCGCAGCCAGATGATGGAAAATGCTCAGAAAACTATCTTCCTTCTTGGATTGGAATTGATGGTTTGGCTGGAGTCTGTCGGGATTGGAGATCTCTTCTATTGTACTCAAGCACTGAAGGTCCCTCTATGGATCAGGAGATACTGGAGTACTGAAGCTCTGTAGGCCCCTCTACGGAACTGGAGGTTTTGGTAGAATACTGATTGGCTTTATATAGGAAAACGTACATGTAGTAAATGTGTGTGTGTGGTGTTTGTCTGACTTGGCGGAGACGGTCACTTTAAGTAGGGCGAAAGGTGACGTTCTCACCATAAGAGTATGGTTAATTTGCTCAAAGGTGAATAACATCTCGATTGACGTCATGGATTGCAATATATTTCGTCAGCCTTCGTTGTTGTTACTCTGTTCATCTTTACTGAAACATGGCGGCGGTTTTATTTCCATTTCACCGAACAAATTACAAGAAAAATATAAAAATATACTAAAACCTAATTTTTTCCTATTATTTTGAATTTTGTGAATAAAGTTAATTTTTCCCTCTACTGGGGACTATAACACTAGGAATAACCAGGAGGGACAGGAAGACAAGTGAATGGATTCGCGCACAAACAAAGGTAGAGGATGTAATCAAGACTGTGAAGAAGATGAAGTGGAAATGGGTCGGTCACATAGACGAACAGATGGAAAGTGGACGACAAATGTACTACATTGGATTCCTAGAAAAAAGAAACAACTGAGACGACGTCCAAATGCAAGATAGGTAGATGAAATCAAGTTTTTCAGGAGCTACATGTATGAGGATATCAGCAGACCGAGATATGTGGAAAGAAAAAGGGGAGGCCTTCATCAAGCAGTGGATAGAAAACGGCTGAATTTGATGATTATGATATGATGATATATATATGTCCATAATCTTGCACCCTTGGGAAAATTTCTGGTGGCGTCCTTGTTTCTATCTCGTCTAATATTTAATTAACTCTAGTTTTTAAAAAAGTGATTATTGGTTGCTTGTCAAAAGAGTTATATTGTCCTGGCATTCACAAGGCACTCTACTCGGCAAATTATCCACTCTCAAGTATCTGGATAGAAAGTGGGTTTCGCAACACTGGAAATTAATCAAAACCAAGGCTTGTATCCATTACGTAATTAATTATAAAAGCTAACAAGGCAATTATACTTAACACAAAAACGCTAAAAAAAATAATATGTAACTGTTTCAGACATATAACACCTTTTTCTTCAGACTTAACAACACACAGGGTGACCAACCGTCCCGAGTTACTAGGGACTCTCCCGGTTTGGACCCCCAAAGTCCCGCGTCCCGAGCAGACCTTCCCGGGACGCCTAAAGTTCCGGTTTTAATCAAAATCTGTAGAACAGAGTGTAATCATGACTGAAAAATATGTATAGCTTATGTATGTGTAAGATAAAAATAAGCTTTTGGTATGCAATGGATTCATCGTAAAAATTCCAGGAAATTGATTAAACAAAGTGGGAAGTGGTCTACTGTTTTCATGGCTATAGTTGATAATATGTAGTAGAGTAGAGACACACACAACTCTTATGTAATTACAGGATAACAGGTGTCGTGTTTCTTATAAAGCTGTTAGTCTTTTGAAAATGATTCTAAATTACGGTCAGAAATAACTCCCTAGAAATTTTGCCAGCTGTAAAAAATTGAACGAACGGGAAATACATTTTTCATGTGTTCACATTGCTTTATATGTTCGGGACATACATCATTGTTGTCAAATGTAACTAACGTTTTACTTTGAAACAGTATTTAAGGTTCATAAGGGACACAGGTATAATTATTTAGTGTGCCATATCGGGAGGTAGGGGATAGCTTACTTTGATAGGTAGAGTAAAAAATAGCTTGTGATACAAATGTAGTTTAGTGGAGCTAGAGGTCATTTGAAATGACACTAAAATACTTGTACAAAACTTGATTTTTGTTAACGCTTTAAGGAAAACAAAAAAAGCTATCTACATGTAAAATTAACATATGACTTTTTATATGAATAGAAGGACGCCTTGTATATTTATTAGAGATGGGTTCGCGATACCTTCAAAGTATCGGTATCGATCGACACCTCAAATAATGAACTGGATACTTTTTCGGTACCGGTACTTTTATATCTTTTTGACACTGATATCTTTCTCTCAAAATAACGTGGTAGAACTTTATTGTTTTCATCTCTGAATCAACGTCTCTTGAGTTTTAAAAACAAACGTACTTCAAAGGAGTTTTCATATTTCACATGTTGAGAAGAGAGATACCATGATTGAATATAAATATTGAAATTGATGAAATTTGTTTTTGTCAGAGTTTCTGTGGCTATAAGTAATCTCAAGTCTCAGAATGAAAAGAAGTAAGGGAAACTTGTTTTCTTGTTCACTTTAGTTTCTAATTTTTCTCCTTATTGAATTCAATTCTTCAAAATAATACCATAAAACTGTCATATAGAGGTTTCTTAATTCCATGTGGCATTGTATCTACTTTGCCAAGTATCCTAGAAGATATTTCATTCAAATCCATGCTTTTAGCCCTTGGAATATAGTCTGACACTTAACCCTAAAGGCCGCTTTAGACGACAGCATTTATGCTACGATGAATCTTACGATTAGCAGTAGTGCCAGAGTGTGAAAGCAAGAATGCTACAATAGGGCAAGATGCTATGGTATAAATCCATAACTTTTTTTCTTTTTACCCTGGCAAACTGCTTTCGCTAAGATTTATCGTACGAGAAATTGTATCGTCTAAAGCGGCCTTTAGATACACTACCAGGGTCAAATTGACGCTGCAAGTATTTCATTAAAGTTTTTTGTGCTTTATCCACGTGCTATGAAGCTGTTCTCTTGTGACATCTCCTATCATAATTTCTCTTTGTAGATACTGCTGTGAAATATTAATTTTGTGTACATATTTTTCTGTGTCACATGATATTTACCGAACTCTTCATTTTTACACTATAATAGCTTTTTGACTCTTTCACTTCTTGAGGTCTATGTTCACGCTAGAATATACAATAACTTCATTTTTCACGTGTCATTTGTTCACTGTGGTTGCAGCAAAGTCTAAATGATGAATTGGTGATGAACAGCAGCAGCAGCAGAAGAAGAAGAAACAAAGAAGAGATATATAGTGGTTGTTCTACTGTGCTTCCATATTATCTGTGTATACTTCCTCATGGTCTATCGATCGTGTTTATAGTTTTATAAATAAAGTCATAATGAGTGCTTTGACAGAAGAGGAAATATTAGACTAGTTACTTTTAGAAGAAAGTGAAGATGAATCTGAACCTGAAGAAGAATCTGAGCTATGTGCAGATGTGTAAGACTCTAATTCTTATTCATCAGCCATAACCGCAAGCAGTGAAGATTTGAGTGAAAATGAAAGTGATGACGATATTCCTCTCGCCACTCGCTTTGCGAACCGTAAGAAATCAAAGCAGGATAAGCGTTATGTGTCAAGGGATGGAACTGTTTGGAGCAAGCACCCACCTAAAGTTTCCTCGACCCGTACTTGTAATATCGTTAGAAAACTTCCCGGTCGAGCTAGTAATATTACTGTGACTACACCGAAAAGTGCTCTTGACGTTTTCCTTAGTCCTGATCTTTTGGAAGAAATTCGTCTTTGTACTAATTTGGAAGGCAAGAGGATTGCTCAAGAAAAACAAACCACTTGGAAGGAAGTCGATATCACTGAATTGACCGCCTTCTTACGTTTGCTTTTACTTGCTGGCGTTGAAAAACGTTTTGATTTTCCTATCAGAGAATTATTTTTAAATTCTCGATCAAACCCCAGTTTCAGAGGCACCATGTCTATCAACCGCTTCTTGAATATTCTCCGTATGATTCGCTTTGATGACAAATGTACAAGGGCTGTACGACTTCAAACTGACCGCCTTGCACCTATTAGCTATGTTTGGAATATGTTTATACAGAACTGTACAAGGGCTATGGAGCCGAATTTAGTGTGGATTTATCCAATACATGCCTCAGAAACCAAAGAAATACGGTATAAAGATCTTTTGGATTTGTGATTCTCATTCGGGTTATGCATACAAGGGTATTGTGTACACTGGTAAGACGCCTGGTGGTCCTACAAATACTAATTTGTCCCTAAATATTGTCATGGAACTAAGTACTATTTTGAATGGCTATCCCGGTAGAAATATAACCACAGATAATTATTTTACCAGTTTACCTCTAGCTAAAGAGCTGTTGCATAAGAAAACAACGTTAGTAGGGACAGTCCGGAAACACAGACGGGAAGTTCCAACCATAATGCTAGCTGATAAGTGCCGTGCAAAGAACTCTTCCCAGTTTGCGTTTCTTCCTCAAGTGACAATGGTGAGTTACGTTCCTAAAAAAAAATTAAAGTGTTGTTCTACTTTCTTCGATGCATAATAGTGCTAAAATTGATCCGGAAAGTGAAAAAGGAAAGCCGGAAATAAATACCTTTTACAACAACACAAAAGGTAGTGTTGATCTAATGGATGAACTAGTAAGAACTTATACAACCAAGAGACAAACAAAGCGTTGGCCACTGGCATTTTTCTGGATCATGTTGGATGTAGCAGCTGTGAATGCTTACGTTTTGTATATAACAAAATGTCCTGGTTTCAAACCAAACAACACAGACCGTCGCAGGCTGTTCCTAAAAGATATTTCCGCTGAAATGATCAAGCCTTTGATGGAAAGGCGAGCCTGTATTCCGAATTTGCAGAGAACTGTGATAGATGCTGTTACGAGATGTGGAATCAACATGAAACAAGCACGAAGAACGACTGTTGTTGATGGAAAGAGAAAGAGGTGTTCGGTTTGTCCATATTCTAAGGACAGAAAAACTTCAACATCGTGTTATCTTTGCAGCAAGTACATTTGTACAACACATACTGTTACATTGTGTGAAGACTGGGTGTAACGTGCATCAAAACTAAAAGAAATGTGTAGCGATTGTATTTGAGCTGTTTTATCCATAAAAATTATAAATCATATTTTGTGTATATTGAAGGGACAAAAATACATCTTTTGCTTCAAACTGTATGGGGAATGTAAACCGTAGATCTCCTTATCATACAACTCTGGTATAGGTTTTGCTAATAGTATCTTATACTAATACCATATTTTGTTTCTTTTGCTGAAATATTGATGATAATGATAGTGATATAGCGTTTGTTCGACATTTTCTTATCAAATGAAATAAAATCTATCTTGCAATAGTACTATGCTGTTATCTAACAATTTAACTCATCTTCATGTGACGTAAATGCGTGGCCAAGTTTTAAGTGGGTTCCGAACCACTAGGTTTCGAAATGAAATTGAACCCTGGCTTCATAATTACACGTTACATGCACTACGAACAGCCTATCAAAGCAACAATATATAAAGCGTACCAAATAGTGTATCTTTCTAGGTTATTTCCTTACTAAATATATGTGGGTCAAAATGACCCTGAAAGTGTAATAACGGTGTATCTAAGGGTTAAAGACAACTACTGAATAAAGCCCACAAATTATTAAAAATCGAGGTAAGTTCCAAAGAAATATTTGTGTATACAATCTCTCTCAGCTTCGAAAAATGTTTAAGCGCAGCAAGAATAAAATATAACAAAACAAGGGCTCTACTTTGATCCTGGTAGAATGGAAATTCTCGTGTTTCTTAACAAAAATCTATGGCATTCCTTTCAGTCATTAAACGTTTTTGCACGTTAAGATCGTGATGTTATTTTGGTACATCTATTAAAGCGAACGAAATGATAACAGTAGCACTGTCACGAATTTTAGAAAGACGCCTTCTAAAATTATGTAAAAGAAAGTAGTAAACAATGCGTAAAATATATTTTTTGTAATAGAAAAAGTTAATCAAATCAAAGGGTTAAAGGATAAGAAATGAGCATACTTGAAGTTTACTTTGAATTATCGTAATTATTATTTATATTGTATAACACTGGTGAGGAAAGTGTCGAAGGTCAGAAAAAGTATTTGTATCAAGTATCGCGAATTTTAGTACCTATCCATCTCTAATATTTACCATTATTATACAAAAATATAGGTAGAACGATTTTAAGTATCAAAATGCTAATGTGTAGAAGCATTATTATGGAGAAAGAATATAAGTTAAGTAATAAAACGAAAGTTGTAAATATAAATAAAAAACGAAAAACTTTTGGAGGAAAAACATTCAATAGTTAATAATGGATATTTAAAAAGCTTTATCTAGGAAAGAAAATAGGATTTGTTTTCCTTATTATTTTTTTTTTTTTCAAATTTGGTGTAGTAAGCCACATTATAATTATAAAAACATGTTAATTCGTAATTTTTCCTTCGTTTTTCAAAAATATATTTTCATAAAGTTACAGAAGAATACAATTAACATTATTTACGATAATAATCGAATCAAAATGTATTTTAATGTTAATGTTAGTCCGTTTCTATATACGCGTACTTGTGTTTCCACAAGCAATAGCAGGCGCACACACACACACACACGGAAAATGTAAAGGTTATTTTCTTTTTGCTTTGAACAGATGTGTGTCCCGGCTTAGCTTTATGAAAAGTTGGTCACCATAACAACACAGGACAGAGTTGTGTTGTTACGTCTGAAGAAGGAGGCGATATATATCTGAAACAATTACATATTAATTTTTAATGTTTTTGTGTTAAGTCTTGTCTTGTCAACTTTTATAATAAATTATGGAAATTTAAGAATCTTTGGTATTATATTTTTCTTTTATTAAATATCATTTTAATATTCAATTTGTTGAGTTGTTGAAAGACACGTGTGTAGCTTTTACTTATTTAAAACTACAATACAGAATTCGAGCTATTATTTATTTAGTACTACATTCCAAGAACTTCCAAAGAATCAGTTGGACACATTTTCCTGTATTTCTACCATGCATGCTACAAATTGTAATTTGGAATAGAAAATATCGTAACTGGTAACTTTCTCTCATATGAATGCCTTGTTTATAAGACATTATTTGTTTTAACACTATGTAGCACAGTAGCATGCCAAATATTAGGTTTCGTAAATAAAATAGAAAGTAAATCATTCCTGGAAGTAACTAATTTACGTGAAAGAGTAGCTCGTTCTAAATGACCATTAATACTTAAAAAGAGTCCAGCATTTAAGCTGTCAAATATTCATAAAGGTAACAATACCATAGTGGGGATCTACTCGGGGCAGCTTCTTTTTCCATTCTTCATATTTCCTCACGATTTCATCAATATCGCAAACATAAAAAGCTTCTTCTTGAACCTGTAACAACAATAATAGATAGATCACAGAACAACTCTTTATCTGCATTAAAAGGATCAGGCTCCACTTCTGGATACCTATAGTAAACTATACACAGTAATGAGAAATGATTCCCTGCTCCTGAACTGTCACCTAGTTTAAAAGATTGTATGTATCCTTGTAATCCAGAAAACAGAATAATTCATCCACTTTAAATAATTAAAAAAACTAGCACAATATAAATGTGGCACAACTCAGGATTCAGATTCTGCATTTTCACTCCTAGTGAAACAAAATGTTACATTATTTCCTTCTGGAATTCTATTTTATCTAGTGTGTTCACAGTGTCGCTCGTTGTTTCTTTAATCAAACAGAACTTAGATTTTCAAAACATACTGCTTAGATAGATTAATTTACCAGTATTCTTGTAGTATCAGTACATGTAGACATGCTGCAAGACTAGGAAGTCAGGCTGCAGCCTGTATTCAACTTAGATTATTTGCGGACAGTAGCGGCGCAGAGAGGGAGAGGGCGAGCGGGGCCCCAAGTATCGAGGAGGCTCCCACTGCTCAACAGTGGAACGATATCGAAAAAATTGGGACAAAATCACAAAATTCAAATTTAAAAAATAAGTTCGAAAACCATCTTTACTAAACTACTTCGTTTGCAATTCTGAAACGCATAATCATTAGTGCATGTCCGCTCAAATTTGCATATATTTTTTTAACATTTTCGGATCGCGGTTATGTATGTTTTCTGCCTGCAGCAGAAATTAAGACAAATAATTTGTATGTAAATATGGTAGGCACAGCCACTGCGATGCATGTCAGCGGCCGACGCATATTTAGAAAATTTCGGCCCCAGTTTGTTTTTATTGGAATTTTATTTTCTTTAATTTTAATATCTTCTATAGCAATCGAAAAATGAAACGTAATAATGGGTATGCCATTTATCACATTTTTATAAATTTTGAGAAAAAATGTTATAACTCCAATTGCCTGTAATTTGCCAAAAAAAAACAAAAACCGAACATTTCACCAACGTGACAACTGTTTATTTTGACGCTTAGTACATGTAAAGTTTCTCTTTTAGGTATAGTTTTCGAGGCCCCAGCTTTAGCTCCCAAGTCAGGTGCTTCACCCTCACTAAAGTACTGATGGTAGGTCGGCTACAGTGCAATCATATCTTTAATGTAGTTAAGAGCTCTTTCCTAACGTTTTGCTAACATACGAACATCGAAAAACTACATTTCCCAAGTTCATCGAGACGTATAAAAAAATACTAAGCAAGTGAAGCCCTGATGTTTCGTTAATATAATGCTTAGAATAAATGCTTTCAGGGCATCCAATATTTAGCTGCCACTAGTTGCAACCTTCTTTTTAAAACCTTCCAAAACGCAAGAAAACGCGTTGCGCGCGTAAATACTTAGCGATGATGTGAACCTTTTGTAAATAAAAGATAGCGGAGAAGTGAAGGACTAGTTAACAGTAGTAACGATGTAGTGAAATGAGGTGGAGTAGGAGCTGGTGTGCAAGAGTGATGGATTATGCTCATTAGAGGAATGGGGTGGAAATGGTATCCACGCTCTGACTTCTAAGGTGCAAAAGTTCATATCATTTCTTTCATGAGTTCTTACTTCCAAAAAGGGATGTTAATCTTTCAGAAGTGATGATTGTCCTGATTAGCCCTGAGCTCTTAAGAACAAATTGGAGGATTTTCTACGATTTAGTAATGCATAACGTATCTGACATTATTACAGAAAGTATAAATGATATATTTTTCTAGACATACACGCACAGCGTAACTGAAATATTACTACAGCAGGTATAAGTCAGATGTCTATTTCGTAATGGGTCCTTCTGCAAAAATTTCGAAATTGAGATATTAGCATTGTTGAGTTCGTTTTATCACTTTCGAACATATTAGTAAGATTTCGCGATTCCAAAAGTCTTCAAATTAATTTGCTTTTCCAATATTATTTTGCAAAAGTAAAATACTAGTAAACTATTATTTTCTTCAATTATTTTTAACATACCTGCAAATTTTTCCTAGCGTTTAACAATTAGAAGTGTATAACAAGTGTGTGTGTCAATATCGTAATATTTAGGGATTGAGAAAGTCGAACTATATTTCTAACTATTTTTGTAACTTTAATGTGTATTATTATTATTACTATTATCAAATCTTTCTTTGTCATAGTACTGGTTTTTGAAGCATGTGTACAAGTGATTCTGTTAACTAGAATTATGCGTGTGTGTGTGTGTGTTTGTACTTATTTTTAGGTGTAATTTTCTTTTCTTTCTTCTTATTATTATTTTGGTATTTTGTTCTTGTATAAAACATTGCAGTATGGCCAAGTGGAAGATAAGGCTCTTTCAGCCTTAATTTCGCCATGTAAAATAAGACAATAAACTAAACAATAATTTAAGGTGAAATTAACACAGAAAAATTGACAGCCGCCGCGACCGGGACTCGAACCCGAATTTCCCAGTTGCCGGCTAGGTACATGCTACCAATTACACCACCACGGCTGGTAGCATATACCTAGCCGGCAACTGCTACCAGCCGTGGTGGTGTAATTGGTAGCATGTACCTAGCCGGCAACTGGGAAATTCGGGTTCGAGTCCCGGTCGCGGCGGCTGTCAATTTTTCTGTGTTAATTTCAACATTTTACCAACACAAGGTTTATTGTGAAAAAGGTAATAATAACCAATAATTTAAGGTGCTTTGATAAGGACTCGTTTGGAAATGGACGCCTGGAAAGATAATAGTTAGTCTCTGTGGTTTTCACATACTTATTCCACATCTTTAGTTACGTTTCTTTTGGCATACTTTGAGGTAAGTTTCTTGCATTTTATTAATAGTGTTGATAATTATTTTTGTAAATGCTTAGAAATTATATTTGCTTCAAAAACAAACAAGCTGGTCTTGATATCATCAACAACATTTATTTTCACTGTTTCTTTCACTTGTATTACTCATACGTACACTGAAATGTGTATATAATAGCACATATTGTTCATGTTACTTTTGATGGTAACTAAGGAAGTACAACGTATTGTTAAGAAACATTAGGTCCTATTGTTGTTTTATATCATCAGCACATTAGAGTAAATATACATTATTTATATTTTTCGTTCGTTCCCCACGAGTCCCTCGAATAAAATAGTCTAGAAGAAACACTGTATGTTTTGTACCTGGAGAGACCCATTAACTTATTTAATAGACCTGGCAATAGCCGAATTATGAAGAAATCCCCTGTGATATAAGCAACCCGTTAAACCGATGTTTTTAGCGTTCTCTTTAGGATAAAACATGCTATATCCCGTATAATACGTGAATGTGAATCATATAGGATACCTATAAACCTCTGACCAAGATCCAACCAATATTTTCTGTGTTCAGACGGTATTAATTTCGCCGTTTTTTTTATTTCTTTGAGGGGTGGGAGGTTCGCCTGACTGTGCGCCGGTCTCCGCAAGTGCATAATTGCTCGTAAAGATAAATCAGTCGAGCACCTCGATGGTGGTCAGTGACGCAGTAACTATGCCGTCTCAGGACTCTTATATATGCGCTTTGGTGTAGTCGGATAGTTGAAAAGCATGACTCTCCACAGTCTCAATATTCATGATCATGTATATGTTATAGCAAGTGAACGGAAGCTCTCCGTCTTGGCTAGTGAGTTCCTCGCGAGTTCCCCAGTTTTCCGAGGGGCTCGGAATAACGGGGGAAGTAGGATATTATGGCCAATAATAGCAGTCTGCGCTCACGATTGTTCGCGAAAGGACCTTACTCAAATTCACTAGCCCCGGGGCTTCAGATTACCTTGCACCGCCACTGTTTGCGGATGCTCGCGTACTGTTGTCCTTGATGTGTATTTTCGTACAAATTTAATTTAAGAATAATGCTGAACGCTTTATGCTTAGTTAGGTATTCTAATATTGAAGGCTTGGGGTCCATATTTATATTCAAGCTGAGACTGAAATTACTCAAAGTCACGCGAATGTAAGCAAGATACGACTGAAAAATTCTTGAGGCCAGATCGGACACTCAGGTTATTAAATATCTGAGGTTTGTATTTCAAATAGTATTTGATACAAAGATTAGGGTTTACGGCGAAAAGTAAAAGGAGAAGGTTAGGACACGAATTACTAGAATTAAGGAAGTATTATTACTTTTGAGAGCTATACATAGGCAATGCAATACATAGGAATATTTGAATGCAAAATTTCTAATCACTTTCTTTGCAAAATCTGAGCGAAAAATTAGGAATTTTAATACTTGGTTTTATTTTTTAAATATTATATTTTTAATAATGTTTTTGGGTATTTATTGACATATAATGCCTAAGTAAGCCCCGTCCAAGTCACATCTTAGGAATGACATCCTTCACTGAACTCTTCCAGTGCCATTGAAGGTGGAGGTTTAAGTACTTACTATCTGCCTCCCATTGCTGTTATAAAAACTTTATTTTTATATGGGCCAGTTTAGTAACTTTGGACTTCGGCCCGTCACGATTTGCCTTTAGCTGTTAAGTGTAAAATCCACACCCATGCCCCTGCCGGGACTCGAACCCGGGACCGTTGAGTCGATAGTCTACCGCCGCAGACCGCTCGACCACCCGGCTGGCCATTGCTGTTATAAGTCTGCGATCGGAACCACTGGGGTTAAGAAGCGATTGAACTTCATATGCTACCTAAAATACTAGGTACAGAAAATAGGTATCTTATGTAGATAAAAGCGTTGGTTTACGTTTAACGCAGCATTGTGCTGGAGCTATTGTGTCTTATTCATGTAACGACGTGTTTAGAGACATTTCAGAACTGGCTTGAACAGACCGTTATGGACAACTTTCAGATCAGTATAAGACATTTTCATAATCGTGGATTTTTGATGCAATATGAAAACGGATATACAAGAATATAAATCACACATCAATTTCGTAAGATGACAATTTCACATTCACTACAATCATTGTATTTGAAATATAATTCGTTAGTTTCTCCCGCACATCAAGCAATTGAAGACCCATGTTTATAATATTGACTGTTTTATTACTTCGCTATGAGTTACTTCTATATTATAGATGAAGAACTTATATACTGCATTCTTCTAAAATGTATAACGTGACGAAATTGTATTCAATTTGGTGCAATTGTAACTGAAAATGTACTTACACCTGATTCTGCAATTTCAGAGACGACCTTCCAAACATCTGTTTTAGAATCTAGAACATGAATTCTGTCATCAAGGTTGGTGATCTTCATTTTTGGTGGTAGCTGATGTATATGTTCAACAAAGATATCTAGGAATAAGCAAACTGAAATAAAATAAGCATTGTTAGTACGACAAACATCATATTTTGATCGGGCTAAACGAACACATTTAGTTTTATTCCTACAGAACAGGCAAAACTCTGATGCTGAGTTTATAATAATATGTATTATGGAGCAGCCGAATATTTTTATACACAAGACAACAATAAATAATTTAGATTTACACAGTGACACTAACTAACTACACTTAATATTACATTCCAGAATTACAAGAAAAACATGTACAACTCGGTTGCTTCGAATTTCAGAAGGATGCAATGAATCAAATCTCTCCTCAGGAGATGCAACCGTAGCTTTTTTTTTAAGTTATAGGAATTAAAAAGATCTGCGCGCCATTTAGTTATTTCGGTGGTGATGCAGTCTTGACTCAATAAGCATGGAACTTCACAAACAACTTTTATCTTTTGCTTTGGCACGTTTTTATGCGAAGAAATTCAAAATGGTAATTTTCTACTCGAATTATTCTTAACTTCACGGGTTTTAAGTCACGTGCAGGCGCTCGCCCTCTTGCTTATTGCCCATAACACGAACCTACTTTGACCGTGGCGTCTACGGCGGTAGGCCAACGACTCGAAGGTCCCGGGTCGAGTCCCGGCAGGGGCATGGGTGTGGATTTTAATGGCTAAAGGGCGAATCGTGACGGGCGGAAGTCCGAAGTTCCTAGACTGGCCCATATAAAAATTAAGTTTACCAAAGTTTTATGAATCTATTTTGACTACGAATTCTCAAAGTATTTCCCTATTCAGCGTAATTACAATTCAAAATTCCCTTGTGATGTAATAATATGTAGTATTTGAACAATAAGTAAAAAATAAAATGGTAATATTTCATACAGCGGTTTTCAATAAAACGAGTTTAATATCAAGTAATTATCAAATTGTTAACTACAAACTAGGTCCCAGCATCTGTAGGTAAAATTACAGTGACTTATTAGTTGTGTTTAGTTTTCACACTTTTTGGTATTATCCTTTTCTACACTCAGTCGTTAAAATCTGCTCAAAGCCTTTCCACATTAGATGGGGCCTTCGAGCATAACAGCAGCCAAAGCCTTACCCCAAGTGTCATCCGAGCCTTCGCCTGCTCAAACGAAGCTCTGCAAAACCTCAATTAGAATTGCTGCCAGCAGGACTCAAACCTGAGTGCTTGCTTAGCATTGAAGTTTGCGATTTCAGCTACTACGGCACGGGGTTCGGGTTTAAGTCATATGTATTGTTGTCTCTTCATCGCTAGTGAAATGTATTATCGTACACATGAATAACGGAAATTAAGTAAGAGTTCCATATGCCTGAAATTACCTACACATTTAACGTACAATTACTTTTTAAAATAGTTCGTTAAAAGGTAAACAAATAGATGTTTGCTTCACTGCACAAGTCTAACAGGTATTAGCAAATGTAGTATCAGGATATTCTATCCTGGCTGGAAGGCCGGATGAAAAAAGACCATTGGGAAGACCGAGTTGTCGTTGGGAGGACAGTATTAGAAGAAATCTTCGAGAAGTAGGTATTTGTGATGAAAACTGGCTTGATGCCCAGGATAGAATCCAATGGCGAATGTTTATTACTGCGGCGATAAACTTGCGAGTTCCATAAGCCATAGAGTTAAGGCCGCTTTAGACGACAACATTTATGCTACGATGAATCTTACGATTAGCAGTAGTGCCAGAGGGTGAAAGCAAGAATGCTACAATAGGGCAAGATGCTATTGTATAAATCCATAACTTTTTTCTTTTTACCCTGGCACACTGCTTTCGCTAAGATTTATCGTACGAGAAATTTTATTGTCTAAAGTGGCCTTTAGTTAGTTAGCATCACGAAATTTTAAAGACTATCTATAGTTAATTGCTTAGACGTTTTTCATGAACCTTTACTCATATCTAAAAATTTCAAATAGGTAAACTTCAAATAATTCCTCTATTTCATAAGTGAAAGGACGTTTAAATATACTTACAAGGCAGATTTTAAGGAATGAGAAGCTAATCTCAGCAGCTGTCAACAGATGCCGCCCAAGGAGGTTCGCCGTTCAACACAAGTCTCCAGTTGGTCTTGTAAAGGCAGAAGCCTGCCGCAGGGGTCTCAAGAAGCCGCCACGAGATTAAACCCTGAAAGAAAACAAGACATAGGTAGAAAACAAAGCACTGATATAATACTTTATATAAATCTCAGACTGAAAAATTAAATTTACGCGTACACAGTTAACTGAAATTAAGGTTCAATCCAAGTGGGTTTTTCCGCCTTTTTCGTTTTACGTCAATTATTCAAGTTTCAGTAGAGGAAAACAGAAATAAACTTTCACAGATCAAAGTTCGATTCGTCATTCTATATTGAGTAGAATTAGTTTTAATTAAATGCTAGTAGTAACTACAGGATTATGTGCAGATACTTCAGGGACATTATTCTGTCCAAAACATGTCTGCACACAATCCTGAGTTTACTATTAATATTTTATGAAAAGTAATTGCACTCATTATTGAAGGACAAAACGAACTTTGGCCTGTGAAAGTTAATTTCTGTTTTCCTCTACTGAATTTTGAATAATTTACGTAAAACCAAAAAGGCGGGAAAACCCTTAAGCAAATGCGAAGATCCTGGTTAAGAATATTGATCTCCTACGCTAACATCTGTGATTTCTCAGCACTGTGTTATTATGAATGTTCCTTTTTACTATCAGTGAATAGAAGATATTATGTTAAAAATGTCGAATATATCAGTGTAGATTTTTCTGTGTAGCTAAAGGTCTTTTCAGCGGCTACTGATCCCTTCCTACCTTCAGTTTCCCTTAAAGTTTAACTGTATGTGACTGTTTTTTTCTGAAGCCCAAAGCTGGACACTTTGTAATATCACCAATAATAATAATAATAATAATAACGATAAGGATAAATTTTAATTGTTGCATTCTCATGTATAACCCGCTATCATCACACTAGCACAATGAATTATTTAACATCTCCTAAGACAGCAAAATTAGCTGAAAGAGTAAAATACTTGTAGCTTGTAGCTTTCAGCTTTCACTCGTAAGTGCACCTGCGTTAAATTAGGCCTATCTGTATCTCCCATACTTTTCTACAGATGAGACTCTTCAGCAGCTCAAGAGTTACTTTTCAGAAATTGCAAACTCCAAACACGTTTTGAAAAAGAATATTTTTGAAACTAAACAGATCTCGCTGTAGACACCTAAAACTCAATTTTATACGATGTTCATAGTTTGTTAAGTGTGAGAAAACTCGTTTAACAGAGGCGTTAGTTCCAAGAAAATTGTATTTTCCAAATAAAGTACGGTAGTAGTGAACACCCCAAAAAGAGGACCGCGCTTTCAAAAAATTCAGAAAAACACTAATCTAGGCTGTTGAGAACCGTTGCAAAACATGATTTTCATTAAGTAACTGCAGTCCATAATATCCTGGTTAACAACAAAGCAAATCAGACATATAAGAAGCAAAGCCCCTTCACAAAAATAAAAATGACAATCCGTGGCCGTGTGCTTTTGCGCAGCAGATAGTTTTTGGAGCAGTCTGTGTGATCGTATGTCCTTTATTTATTTTTTCTTTGTGTGTTAGCCCAAAAATGTGTGTTTTCTTTTCTCTTATTACGTCTCCTAAGAAAGTACCACATGCCAACGTCCATCCATATTCGAAATTAGACTAATGAAAACTCCCTACTAAGGCGAAAACGGATGTTCCAACCGGACCTGAAACACAACCTAAATCAATTTTTTTCTTCAAGTTTGCATCAGAAGGGGGGGAAGGGGACCTGACAGGAAAACCGAACGGAAACAATCATGATAGTGTGAAAGCAACATTGCTATTAATACCTCTGAACGTATCATATTCGAAACTATATTCGAAGTCACTAAACGCTGTGGAGTTATCAGAATTGGTAACTCCACTCTTATTTAGAAAAGCGGGACAGACGGCTGTAAAGGACTGTCCCGCATAAAGCGGGACGGTTGGTCACCGTACTTAATTGTGGATGAACTGCCCGTTAGATTCAAGGTCAAATCCATTTCTCAATAAATTTTTCAATGACGAAACTATCAAATCAACGGTTTTATATCATTTAATAGCATATGACTGTTCGCTGAAACTGAAGAGTGAAACAGAGCCACTGTTCGGAAAGAAATATAAATACAATGGACTCTAAACGAGAATCTATAACGTATATCTGGTTAATTTACATCCAACAGGATGACGGAAATTATTATAGATTACCGTTCTTTGCATGCATTAGTTCCTGGCTCTCTAATATGGAACCTTCAACGAGTGAACAAAGGAAATTCAAAGAAAACTTTTGATCTATTTTGAATCTCTTATAATGAAGAATAGTTTAAAACAGTTTTTTAGGAAAGAAGATATGAACATAATTATAACAGAGTAATTTAACTAATATTTTAGAAATAATCCCCACGCACAATGTCCATAGTTTAAATATAGAGTGAAGTTTCCGTTTAACTTCTCAACACTTAAATATTTGATATCCGACGCCTTTCGCACTGCTGCATAATCATGAATTTTATACGCTTAAAACACAATGGAAGAAGAGGGAAGTGGTTAGAAAAGTGGAAAAGAAATAGCTTTTAGTTCATTCATAACACTGGGCCTTTCGTAACAAGTTTCAATGATAAGATGAAGGTGCTTTAACTTGTTTATTTATTAATTTGTAATGCCCCAAATTAACACGAAACATAATGCATTATCGTAATCGTAATTCTGAAATTACTTGCTGCTATGTTGTACAATTTTGACAATTACTTCAATGGTAACTTTATTATATGTCCAATAACTTCACGATTTCTCATTGGTTCTCTATAATGTATACAAGTTTTAAATTGCTTCAAACGTTCCGAAGATATTTACAAAAATTATCTGATCTAATTTTACAAACTTGTTTCGTCCCCTGAAAATCTATGGTTGGACTCATAACCATTATTAAATCCATAACTATTTCATTACTTTTGTTTTACTTCTGTCAGTTTCATATGTTTTATATATTTTGAAGTCAAAATGCACCCAACAAAAGGAGCATCACTTGTTTTTAACGCGCTATAAATAACTACATTTGAAATAGAATGTATGTCTATGACTCAGGCCAAGATAGGGTAGCAGGAACGATGAGGAAAGGAGTCGGTCAGTAATTTGAAGGTACCATTCCGGTATTTGCTTGCTGCGACTGAGAAAAACCTTTCAGGATAGTCCGTCGCTGGGCTCTACCAATGAGCTACAGTCACTCGGTATAAATCCCTACATTTTGAATTGGAATATATGTTCTCAATAGCACACTGTCCTACATGGATAAAAAGCAGTTGTTAACACTGAATAGCACAATTACTTATGTCTTCACCGCAAAGTTTATGGAATAGAACATGATAAACTTTCTGAAGACAGAACATAAATTAAAAATAAGCCTATAAAATATGAGAAACAACGCTTGAGTGACATAATATCCGGAACATTAGAAACTACTTTATGTTTTCCCCATCACACGCAACAAAACTTGCAAATGGCCTCTTCTGTCATATCTAATATCTGCTTCTATCAAATATTTCATGTACCTCATGTGAAAATCAATATAGCAATGTCTTGAGAGTAATAAGTAATAAATGAATAAAAAGGTTACAGACCTCAAACATGAAGGGTGAACTTAGATACGGTACAGAAAAAACAACAACATATTTTTAAAGACATACTTTACTTAAACAATTCGTACTAGAAAGTGAAAATAATTTTGTTTATGCGTGTTTAAAAGGAAAAACATGTGGGGAGCTCTCATATATAGTCACTTTATAAATTCTTCAATTCGCACGCCCCATGCTTTTCTTTTTAACCATGTATAAACACAATTATTTTTTTTTTTTACTTTTTAGTACGAATTGTTTTAAGAAAAGTATGTCATTTAAAAGTTGTTGTTTTTTTCGAGTTGCTTCGTTGTTCGAATACTTTTTCTCAAGCGAATGATTTGTGACCCAATGCTAAAATGTTCTGCAACCCGTCAAACTCTTCATCGTTGCAGGCTGGTATTTATCCGGTATGGAAAAGAAAACTTATAATATTCTTTTAAAATATATGAAAGTAACAACGGAATATTGTATTGTCACCCGACTTAACGTCGCTGTGCAAAATTTCATCATTCTTTGACGTCGGGAAATGAGTTAAATTAACGTTGCAAGATATTAGGACACCACGAATCATTGCAAACTAAAGAAAAGAGTGTAAAAAATAAATAAATGCTATTATCAACTTTAAATCAAAAGGACTCATCATCGCCGGAAATGCTCTACACTTTGCAGCCATTAACAATAATCTGAACGCCCATTTTGAACATCGACCCACTAATAATACGTGATAAACATTCAAGTCTACAAAAACTACGTTTGCCAGATGGCAAAGCTGTTAAGGTACGAACTAGGTATCTTGTCAAAACTTGCGTGGAAGCAAAAGTGCTCAAAATAAAATAGTTCTTTCGACTCCGTTGATATTCCGTATAGTATACAGGCTAGTAGACATAACATACTTCGACAATACATTATTCAGAGCTTACAAGGGATGTAGAATGAAATTATATCTTTCTTTGTGTCATCATCGGAAAAGCAGAATCACACACACACGATCGCTTCGTACCTTGTTAAATTATTGGTCCCCTTTCTTTCGTCTGCAATACTTTTTACGTTTCTATTATTCTATTCCCGAGGATGACAAGTGTGGAACTGACACGTTGAGTTCATTATAGCGCTCTGAAATGACAATTGTTTTGCAGAGTCCAGTCATGGTGAAAGATACAATAAGAGTCCTCCAAAATGAAAGTGGCCATTCCATGTGGCGAGCTTTCTGCAAGCACGTGAAGTTTCTTCTACAGTTATAGGATATGTTCTTCACGGTCTAGTGGCAAGTCACTTATGGCACTGTACACTCATGCTCAATGTTTTTTTTGTTGTTTTTTTTCGCAGGACTTTATTTGACAGTTTTTGACGAATAATAGTTTTTCCTTGGATTCTGTCCTTCACTTCATTGTTATACTTATGAAGTATGTAAAAACGAATATTTCCTGAAATTTTCTCACAAAAATATTAATAAATAACGAAACTAGAAGAAAAAAAACTAAATATTGAGAAATTGTCGAAAAATTTCTAAGGCAAAATGTCAGAAATTTGACAACATAGAAAAATTTACACGGAAATTTTAGAGGAAAAGAAGGGAAATTGTTTTCGTTCGCCGAAACAGTCCATATCTTTAGTACTATCTGAAACTTAGAATAGAAAAATGTTCCCGCAAATGATACATTACGCAAACAAAGGATACAGACATAATGGATGCATTGTATAATCACGTGACATATTCCCGGAAATGAAAAAAAAAAGACGTAAAATCTGTTTTAACTTTTGAAGTGAAGACTTTCAATCAACGGTGCATCAATGAATGCTTATCAATATATTGGACTATAACGATTTCCTGGTGTCGTAGTCTTGAGTGGAATGGAGTGGTGTGAGGTTGTGCCTCCTGTTCGCTGCTCCGTACGACGGCTGCTGTTGTGGCGTGTTAGACGGTTTGGTCTGTCTTTCACGACTTCGTTGTGCGAGTTCTTCATATTTTCTGCGACAAGTACAGTAGTGTTTTGAGTTCAGATAAGACGAAATCCGACGAGGATTCTTCTGGACTTAGCAGTAATACTCGCGGCAAATCTAAAGATAAAGCGAAACGAAGGTAAAAAACATTCTGGAAAGAACAACAGTAAAAGTTTTATAGTATAAATTTTGTGCGGAGTGAATGGGGTTCCTTCTTCGCCCATATCTTCTGCCATATCTAGTGGTTGTGGTCACTCAGAAACGAAAAAACACAATTTCTGTTGTTTACTTTTTCTTTATTTTGTGAGACGCCTCGAAGTGAAAAGTTTGTTGACAGCGTTTCGAATAATCAACAGTGAGGTCACATTCGTTCTGGAAAATATTGCCCTTTTATTTCTGTCTTTTGTTTATTTTTCTTCTTGTATTTCGTTCATTGTGCACATGCAAAACTTCGAAGGACGAGAGTTTGATTCATGAGTGAGGATATTTCCAATCAATTATGAGTGGTGTTGTGTAGATTGACGGCAGGATCTTAGCAGTCGAGTGATTACCGTCTGCCCTATCTAGTGGTTATGGTTGATAATCTCTTTCGTGGTTATTGTTTCTGGTTTTACGGAGGAAGAAACCGTATATCTATAAGTTGTTCCACGTTATTGTCCATCTTGATATTTCCGAAACTTGATCTGGTTTTCTTTTCTGAAAAGTAATTTACTTTGAAGTAGTCTCTTTGCTGTTACCGCCCATACAATTAATTTTATCTTATCTTTATCTTGAAGTAGTCTCTGTCTAATATGCCAATTACGACTGTGTTCTCGTCAATCGGCAGTTAAGTGTGGGAATAATTTGTTGTGTGATTTGGTAGGCCGGATTTGGATGAGGAGGAGTTCTCTTTCCGTCCTGTCCAGTGGTTACGGTTACGACCAATAGCCCCCAGTCTGTGTGATCTTTAGTTTGAGCTATTCCTGGTAGGTTATGTGGACAAAATGTGACCTGAATTTCGTTTGTTGGGAACAAAACACATATTGTGTTGTATGGAACTTTAATGCTACGTGGCTGAGCTGTTATATTTTTCTCCGTACTACAGTAGTTAAAAATTCTTAGTGCGAAAATGCAGTTATTAAGAATGCGCTGTGAACCTTTTATGGTGTGTGCTTTCTTATTGCTGTTGCGCTTCCACCAAATAGTGCCATATTTGATACGAAACAGGAATAGATACATGACAAGCTTCAATCTTAAACTCGCCTCTTTTAACATTTCCAGGGGCAGTAGCCCCCCTCGCGTGTTCTATATTATATCAAAATATACAATGCTTTGCATATTTTGGGTCTTCAGGAGATCGATAAACCAGCTATCAATATTCCGAACTATCAGTATATACAAAACTACAGTAGCAATGAACAGACCGACGTCACCTATATAATTAGGTCAGATTTACAGCTTCAAGAAATACTTAAGTCGTTAGACGGTAGAACTTTTGTGATTAAAGTGGCCGGCTTATATGTTATTAACATATCAATATAGTGGGGGGAAATTGTACAAGGAACTGCGATTGTTGTTTCAAGACCTAGCTATTGTGATGTCTAGTATTAAAAATAAACCATATTACCTTTTGGGCGATATGAATTCTATTTACCAACATAATCGGTCGACATCTAAGATTAGCTATATTGTACAGTTTAAGCAAATTGTCGAATCATTTAAGATATATGAAGTGTAGAATTTCTTTTTCCCATTCACTGAATTATTTGCCTATATTCGACCCACATGTAAAAGTCGACTCGATTATCTTTGTTTGTACAGAAATTATACCTAATCTGTGTAGTATGGAAGTACTGTACATAAATTAGCCATTAGCGATCATTTTCAACTCAGTGTTAATTTAAAATGGTGTATACAGATGCATACGAACCGAACATATCTATATGTATGGCATTTAAACGTTGATATTCTTAAAAATTACCTATTTAACTTTCTTGTGTTAGATTTATGGAAGCAAGCGGATACTTTTCGCCCAGAGATTGGTAGCTATGTTAAGTTATGGGAGAGAAAAAAAGGTTTTCCAATTTGAATATAAAAAGTATGTCTTTGATTATTATAAAGATCAAAAACAATTGTTAACCTATTATAATGAATTACTTCAAGCGTTAAATACAAAAGCGGTTGGTTACCTCATGTCCGAGCCACTCAAAATAAAATAGAACTTCTCCATCAAAATAAAGTACAAGGTCTAGCGAAACGCAGTGTAGGCCTACTCTGTAAATATGGAATATCATAGGCTGATACCTTGGAAATGGTCTTAAGAGATAATATACGTAGGGACGATAAATTTGTTAATGCCTTTTGTGATGAGGAAAGAAACAAATTTTATAATCAGGATGTTTATGAAAGTATTCGAGAACAGTGTGTTAAAGCCACTGTGCCTTGTTGATATTCTTACGTCCTTTGACCTACATTCTCTACCGTCCATTAATGAAGAAGTTCGCATGTTGTTAACGAATCCCTTCACCGTTTTGGAAATCAAGTCAGCGATACAGACGTTAAATATGTCTTCCATGGGGGAGAGGATGCTCTATGTTCTTCTTGGTATATATCAAATAAGGACAGAGTCTCTAAAGAATTAGTTTATGTTTTCAATTCTTTGTGGTCTGCACAAAATATTGAAACATATTTTTTCTTTAATTGGCATTCTAATTGAGAAAAATCAACAAATTGCTTCAATGGATTCATGTCGATTAATTCATTTGTAAAATTGTGATACCAAGGTTTTATTAAAAGTTATAACAAATAGATTAAATCAAGTGGTACAAAAATTTTACACCCTTTTCAAAGTGGTGTTAAAGATGAGCCTCCCAGTTTTCTTCATCTAATAAATATTCGTGACCTATTATTACATTCGAATAATGGTTCTATATTTCCAATTATATTATTAAAAACTGATTATCGAAGAGCATTTGATTGTGTGCAGCATGCTTACTTGTGGCAAGTCTTAGATAAGATCAATTTTCCTTTGCCCTTTATAGACTTGCTTAAACATATCTACAGGTTTCGTAAAGTTAAATTATCCATCAATGGTCACCTATATGGTCCAATTAAGATCAAAAAAGGAATTTTTCAAAGATATCCTATGGCCTCTGTTCTTACTATATTATATTATTTTTACCTACGCATTCTCTCCTTATGGGGTCGCTGAGACACATCTTCACTAGTGGAACCATTTTTTTGTGTTTTTTTTTAAATTCTAAATCGTACCAGGATACTGTTTAACTTTTCCCTTTTGACAGAATATAATGTTCTCTTTCGGTCTACTTGCGCAAATGCCAATTTCCTAGACCCTTTATTCTTATAAATACCGTACAGTAGTGTTTTAGCTCAGATACTGGTATATTTAAGCACTGCCGTATGTTGATCTGCAACTACATTTTAAGTGGAACTACTGTTAAACTGGTTGATAATTGGGGGGTTCCAATGTAATAGTTCAATGATCTGTGATCATTGTGTTGTAATTGTCATTAATTATCGTTATTTAAGTTCACAATGATCAATAAAACTTTGTTCTTATTCGTTATGTCGAAGAATAGAAGATACATAAGAATCTTTGCATAAGACTCTTTACGTTACAGAGATCAGACAACTTGCAGGTTAAAGTATTGTATTTAAATTTTGGAAATTACGTCATAGTCATGGAATGACCAACTTAATTTTATAGACCTTGTATAAATTGTTTATTGACTCAAAAATAAACGACAGCGTTATTTTGGTGCAAATTAGCGTATAATGAAGTGTTTTATAACATTAAAAAAATAATTAAACTTATTTCGTAAGTAATTCTGATAATAATTTAAGAAAGTGTATTTAATGTCCGAAATTGTTTATTTCAGAAATCGGAGAAGCTGTAACAGCAGGCTAATGTGTTGTAATCTATGTTCTGATGGATGGTAAAAGATGCCTGCACGTTACTGTGTAAAGATTGGAGAGAGAAAACGTAAAAGAGAATAAAGTACAAATTTGTTTGACATAAATCTGGAGCAAGTAGTAATCAGAATGTTGATGAAATCCGTAGTAAATCAACACAAGATAATCCAATAGTGAAGTAAAGAAATAAAAAGGGAAAGAAGCATGCAGAAAGAAGAAAATCAGAAAATAGGAAGGATGAAAGGGGAAAGAAAAAAGAAAGCGTAAAGTAAACTTAAGGGAAGAAAATACAGAAAATCAATGAAGCCTAAGAAGAAAATGAAAACGCCTATATCCTTATCGTCGAACCCTTTGAAACTGGATTTTTCTTTGAACACCCAAGCTTGAATGCAATTGCATCTCGCGTCATATCCACAAAGAGGTGATACAAATTAGAAAATCAAATGTCCAGTATTATATGTGATACCACCACATTTGGCAACATGCCACGGTAAAAATTATGTTAATATAACATCAGGACATAGTGCAATTGGAAGATTTATAACTCAAAGTGAAATGGAAGAATGTGAAACGATAATTTCTAGAAGAAGAATAGATATAGAGAAGGTTTACAAAAAGTGGAAGAGAGATAAGCAGAAAGTGCGGAGGAAATCTGAAGATACATTGGGACTAAAAAAAAATAGAACCGAACTAGAGGAACTGAGAAGTTGATTGTTCGATGGTATAAGAAACAAAGTGCTATTATTCGTGAAAAAACGGAATGACCCAAAGAACCAGATGTATAAGAAAAAAAAAGTAGACACAGGAAATTTAAGTGAATAATTAAGAAACGATGAAAGAAGTGAATAGAGACATCTATGATATTCACCAAAATACACCGATCAAAATAAATCATTAAAAGGTGGACGGTGTATCATAAGGTTTTGAAACGGTAGTTCCAGTGAAGTTGAACGAATGTGTCGAATATGTAAAATATTAGATTAATTAAATATGTGGCCAATGAATGGAAATGGAAGAATTTCCGATTTTAATTTTGAGGAATCAATGCAAACTATTGAATCTATGGTCAAATATTAATTAATTATAAAAATATAAAATAATTTTTGAAGAAAATATGAATACAGAAACCAAATGAAAAAAGAGATGTATAGATTTCAATAATGAAAGATTATAATGAAGAATTGAAATATATTAATATAATGTCGCCAATAATTAATGATTAAAAAATAAAAATGAATGATAAATAAAATCGAATTATTATAACATATATTGAGAATATATATATATATATATATATATATATATATATATATATATTGGAAATATTAATTAATAATGTTAATAAACATAATGAAATAAAGTAAGAAAACAATTAGTCAAGATATTATATGCCATGTTAATAAAGTTGATTATGAAAGTTTCAGCTATCAAAACTAAAATACTTGAATTATGATAAAATAAATATTTATTGTTAACTTTTACTTTGTCATTTATTAAATTGAAAACAAGTAACAAGAACGAATAATGATTGATGAATTATAACTTAATATTGTTAAAGGTTTATGGAATTTAAAATGTTATTATAACAATTATTTATCTTTAAAAAAAATAACAAATATTTTTAATAAGACTTTATTGTTGAATTTTCTAATTTGTAATTTAATTGATTGAAGGAATGGTAATGATTAATGAAATTATGAATTAATGTTAACATTTTGTTACTGTTTAAAGGAAATGAATTATTTAAAAGTTTCTTACTATATTTATATAATGATGATGAATTTATATTACTATCAGAATAATCTGAATATTATTGCTTGAAAAAAACTGCAAATTGTTTTTGTAAAAAAGAAAGATTTTTTGCTACTTGGTTGAGAGCATGTGTGATCTGTGATCATTGTATTATAATTACCGCTAATTATCGTTATTCAAGTTAATAACGATCATAATACTTTATTGTTGTTCTTATTCCTCATGTCAAAGAATAGAAGATACACGATTCTTTGCATAAGATTCTTTACGTTACAGAGATGAGACAACTTGCAGGTTAAAGTATTTTATTTAAATTTTGGTAATGATGTCATAGTCATGAAAAGGCCAACTTAATTTTATAGACATGGTATAAATTGCTTATTGACTCAAAAATGGATGACAGCGTTGTTTTGGTGCTAATTAGCGTATAATGAAGTGTTTCATAACATTAAATAAAAGAATTAAACTTATTTCGTAAGTAATTCTGATAAAAATATAAGAAAATGTATTTAATGTCCAAAAATGTTTATTTCAGAAATCGGAGAAGCATGTAACACCAAGCTAATGTGTTGTAATCGATGTTCTGATTGAGCATTGTAAAATATGCATATATGTTACTGTGTACAGATAGTAGATTGATTGAATTAGTTGATTATATAAATCAGCTGTATTTCTCTACGTTAAACTGCGTTTTATTTACTTTACGTTCAAACTTCTGTGGAGAACTTTTCTTACCAGACGTTTAACTTGATCTGTGGTAGCTATTCATCACCTTCAGCTTAGTCGTCAATTGTCCTGCTTTCAGGTTTTACGATAAAGTGTAAGATAAAATTAATTTTATGGGCGGTAACAGCACTATGGCTTACGCCCGTCCCGTTACGATAAAGTGTGTAGTCTCCACTATGTACTACAGTATACTGATTTGGAACACTCATCTTTTCCTGTCGGAATAATTTAGACTCCATGTTGGTTTATTCGAAGTCAGATTGCGAATCTACGATTGATGAACGATTACCCTGAGAGAGAGAGAGAAGTATATATTAATTAAGATATCTACGAACGATATGTCTGTTTATCACATTACCCACTATCACCATACTTTCCTAGTTCATCGGATTATAAGGCATTCAGGAAGAAAGCTTTCCAAATGTTTAAACTAGGCTTCC
>JAGDQP010000843.1:27217-45078 GCA_022664845.1 Lepisma saccharinum
CAACATTAGATATTTTATAAAGACCACCAAAGTACTAAGTCAATTAAAGAATTGAATGCATACCTGTCTGAGTTGCTCAATGACTGAGCAGTTGCCGCTTCTCGCGTTTACTTGTTTCGACCTGATAACACAGAATAACCGTCCGCGACTTCAACCAAAAAGCCCCTCCATTTAGGAAGAACCCAATATTTAAACATTCTTTTTGTTTTTGTCTTATTAATTCGTTAATACCTGCTGACTCATTAATTCATTAAATGTTCCATAATCATAATTGTTGTTGACTTCCTCAATTTTCCCTTATATTGTTACAATTTTCAACTGAACTGTCTTTTATTGTTTCCGTAATATCATCATTAATTACAAAAACAGTTTATGTTCGTTTCATTATTATTTAATGCTGAAATGCAAATGACGTTTATTCGCTTTCTCTTACATGCTTTGTTTGCTCATGCTTTACAATTTTAAAACATCCTCTAGTTTTACATTGCTAATCCTCGGATCGAATCCCATCGCCCGACACAAATATATCTATTAATTGGGTTGGGCAATAATGAGCTTTCTTAAAATCAATGATCAGCTGGTGAACAGTCCCATTGTATTTCCATCTCTATTAATGGGGTTGGGTGACAATGAGATTTCTTAAAATCAATGAACAGCTGGTAAATAGTTCCATTGTATTCCCATTTCTTCTCCAAGATTTGTCTCAAGGCGAAAATCTGATCCAACGTGGATCTATTTCTTTTAAATCCACATTCGTGATCACCAATTATTTCATCTACGTATACGCTTAGAAGAGTTAGCAGTATATTACTCAGTACTTTGTAACGTGTTGGGAGTAACGAGATTCCGCGGTAATTATTACAGCCCGATTTATCGCCTTTTCTTTAAACCGGAACTATTATTGCGGTTTTCCTTCTCCATATAGCGTGTATCAATTTATTCAGCTCTTCATCAGTGCCGCTCCTCCCGCTTTTATTCATTCGGCTGGAATAATGTCTATTCTCGGTGATTTTAAATGCAATTTCTTTATCGATATTTCGACCGCGATCTCGCTATGATCGGTTATATTCGTATCTGCTGTTTAGATTTTAAATTCCTTTGTTTGTTCACAGTTGTGTGCATTAAGAAGTTTGTCGAAATAACTTTTCCACACATCGATAATTTTAGTCGGATCCACCTGAAGATCTCCGAATTCATTTCTAAACATCCCTAACCTCCGCTGGTAACCTTTTGTTAACAAGTTTACCCTTTTGTGTAGATCTCGTATGTTGTTTGTCTTCCTGGTTTCCTCGATCTTCCCTTAAACGTCTGCTTGAGATATTCTCGCTTCAACTTTCTGAGCTCACGTTTGACCTTGCGTTGCTGTAGTGGTTGGTAATTGCTTCGCTTTTATTATTTAGCCATCGCTGCCTTGCTTGTTTTCGTTCCTCATGAAGCTTAAGGAGTTCTCCATATAACCAAGGCTTGTTTTTCTGCAGTTTCTTCTCACCTACACGTTCCCTTCGCTGCGCACTTCACTGTATTACGAATTGCCTTCCACATCTGACATTAATTTTACTATTAATTTCATAGCAGTCATAATCGTGCAATACTTCGGATTTGGGGGGGCTTGCAAAAGTTCTGTCGGTTTTTATGCAGAATAGCTTGCGGTATATTGCTTAAATTTAGGCCCGTGAGTATTATCTTTGAGTTTGTAGAGTATGTGATAGGAGGAGGTAGTAGTAGTCACACCATCGACAATTTGTCGATCGAGTACCTTAAATTATTTTAATATTATGTTTTGGGCACTGCAAGCACCTGAGTGAGATACCAATACCTAAATACAATGAATTATCAACGTGGTATCAACCTTTTGTCCATACAGTGTATATTTCATGTAGTGAGCGACGATAATAATGTTACCAAACAATGATCATCATGGTACCAACTATCTTGTATATTTTCTTTATGCAGTTTTATATGTTTATTGTTGTTACGATTTAATCAAATAATTACCGGTATTATTTCAGGTAAGCGCCTTACTTTGTGTACACTCTATAATGGACACTCATTGAATATGTATCGATTTATAACCTTGGACAAGGATAAATTCTATAAGAAATGGAGGAATTTATCAACCAGGGCGGTGGGAAACCTAAGTCAGAACGGGACCTACAACAAAACTCAAACCCGGCTACCTTGTCAAGTGTTGCCCGAGGTTCAAAACGTCACCGGTACATTTACACTGGCTGCGTAACTTCATTTGAAGAGAATATAAAATGACAAAACAACTAACATGTGAACGGTATTCCCCTTTATCCTTCTCAAGTTAAAAAATGTTAACACGAAAGAAAGATAAAAGAGAAAGAATAATTAAAACAGAGTCGTGGCGGGAAGATAAGTCGGAGTTTATAAACAAAGGAAACTCATAAAATTTTATACCCTTTACAGTTGTGTAAACAATTGTGGATGAAACTATGAATTGTGTATTTTGGCCACCCCTTCCCACCGGAAGGAGTGAAGTTTCCGTCCCCTACCTGAAGGAAGACCTCCCGCATGGACAAAATTTGTTTATGTTCGCTGATGTAAGTGCAAACAAGAGGAAACTTGTAGTAACTGCAACATCTAAGCTTTCTTTCAAGTCTTTGAATTTTGAGTACTTTAAGAATAGATCAGTAGATAGGTCTACTTTCGCTACTGTCGTCTCCGAGATGGAAGTGACCTTTAGTTGAATTTCATGGAACGTTTCATTTTGTTCGCTGTTTCTCGTTTTTCTGTGTTTCGAAGTTTGTGTATCCGTGTTTGTTTTTGATTGGCTATTTATGCCGTTAATTTTGTGATAAGCCGCCATAACTTTTGAGCTTATTTTGCGCTGTTTTCTCGTTCCTAAACAGTCTGACAGTACGGACTATAGTTTTAAGACAAAGTAGCCTTTTTCTGGTGTGTTTCTTTCTGTTTTTGTTTTGGTTTGTTTTCCACTTTACGCCAGTGTCATGTGATACTAGTACTTCGTTATGATTGTCTGCGAACGAGGTAGGCGTTAGATGGTGTTGTTTACTATTACATAATGGAGAGTTGGTAAATTTATCTCCCAAAAATTTCATTTGAGACTACGTGAAATTGGTCTAGATGCGCCCAATATTTTACTGACGATCCTTTTAGTGAGTTAAACAGTTCAATTACCTATAAAATGTTCATTGATGGCTGTCAGCTGTAGTAAATTATGAAGATATGATCAACTTCCCTACGAGACCACATGGGTGAGGAAGGTTTCAAGTTTTAAAAAAATATAATTCAGACTGTGCATCGATTTTGCTCTGTAGAAAAACAACTTCTTTCGTGAAATCTTAAGATCGGAACACTTTGACCACAAGAATCTTTCGTGTAGTGATGATTAACGTAGCTTTTGTTCTTACTTTGATGTTTTTCTTTATGGCCTTCGCTTTTGATAATATGTCAGCTTAAGTAATTTCATTCTCGCTCCATAGTCATGTGTCTCCTTGACTTGGGGAATATACTTATGAGATTATAAAATAAAGAATATGGGTTAGAGTGTCACCATATTTCTATATTAAGTTGTCAACTATACCACACAGTACACCAGTGCGTGAAAGGGAGAGATTACAGCACAGAGGCTACGGATCACCCCGCTAACAGATTACAAGTCTCTATACCACAGAGTGTTGTAATTAATGCTGTGTTGTAATCTCTGCTATGTTAAATAGAGAGCTGCGCTGTAGCTTCATCGTCTCTACTATGTTAGGTTAAATAGGAGGCGTAGCCTTTTGTAAGTTAGCTACACTATAGGCTTCAATAGCACATTATATAGCTCGTAGACTTTTATAAATTGTAACTAAAACTGCGAAACAGCGTATCGTACAGCGCTGGAATATGGATTTTTAAGCAACCACAGAATAGACTCCCGAGTATAGGATGTCGTGTTATGTAGGTTAGGCGTGTATGTGCGACACGGCGGCTGGAAAATAGACTCCTCAGTATAGGGTATAGCCTCCCATACCATGTTATGTAGGTTAGCTCGAGTATGGCCTCGTAGCCTTTTATGAAAATATAACCACAACAAATGCAATTTATAGTTGCAACTTTTAATTCTGCATGTCGAGATTTCTCCCAACTTTGTTTTCTTGTTTTCTAATTCTGAGTGATAAGAAAAGATTTTGTTACATTACAAGTTGTTTATTTTTTACGTATCAAAATTGTTTGTATTTGATAAGAAAATTTTCAAATTTCTGTCTCACTTTTGTTTCCTGTATCTTCTTATTTTCAAAATTATATTGCGAGATTTCGTTTTCGTATTACAAAGAAACTTATTTGCTTTGGACAATGTTCGAAGCTCACGGGGCTTGCTTTGCAGTTCCTTTCCCTAACTATTAGTTAGAGATGGTAGGAACGAGTCATCCTGCAATTTCTCCGTAACGATCGCTAGAGAGAAAGAGTTAAAATCCATGTGGGAAGCATCACACCATTCGAAAGCGAAATGGTAGAAGAGGAGTTGACGAGAGATGCAAACAGTTTCCCGTAAAGGAAAAAAAAAAACATTTCATAAAGTTACGTTTACTAACTAAAACTCACTGCGCATCTAATTTGCGCAACTTCATGTTTTCTTCACACTAAGAGTTTTGAACGTGGATAAAAATGATGAATCACCTAAGTAATTGAAGTGTCAGTTTGCATAACACTTTCAGGTTTCCAATTGTGTTTTCAAATATCAGGTTGTAAGATTTCGTATTCTGAATAAGTTGTAGTAAAAACCTTTATTAGGTGGTGTTGAATTTTCATGGGCAGATGATATCTATACGGTATCGGCGAGAATGAGACGGAATTACCGTTGAGTCTCTGACGAAGATTTCCTGTGTTAACTCTTTTAGTGGAGAGAAAATCCAAATTGGACTCGTCATTGTGTCTGTAAGCGGATGCTAGAGACCTTGCCGAGAAATTTTTATGATACCGTGTTTTTGGATTCAACTTGACACAAACATATTTTCATTTTGTGAATGTAGTTTACTGCATGTTGCTCTTAAAAATTCTGGAAAGAGATTTTAACAATTTAACTATGTCAAAACATCGTTCTCATATCAGGAATAAAAGTATTTGCTGTAGATAACGTTCAATTTCAGGGGAAAATCATTTGTAAGTTGAAATGGCAAGCGCCCGATATAGTTACTGCGAACGGTGAAGATCTAAGGTTCCCGACATAACGGTTGATGTTCATTTTTGAAAAGATTAAAACAGATACGGGAAATTGTTGGAACTGTCTAAGCCAGGTAATGTGCGACGTGCTGCCGAGAAGACATACAGATGCTTATCAGAATAATGGAAACACCTGTAGTTGGCAACACGTCAGATGTATGCGTTGGCAGTGGTGTCGTGGCGACCGCAGCACCGGACTGCTGGTGGTAGTGTGTTAGGTCGGTCTCCATACTACGTCAGGCGTCGTGGAACAGGAGTGTGCAGTGGCTGCAGCAGACGGAGGTAGTGTAAAATGGGAGACCTCTCAGAGTTTCAAAGAGGGCAAATTGTTCGTGCGCGGATATGTGGAGTGAGTGTGACGGCAGTGGCTAGTGTGTTAGGTGTGTCCCCAGGGACAGTGTCGAAGGTGATGACGGCCTACACAACACACGGGAAAACCACATCGGGGAAGCGGAACAGTGGGCGGAAGAAAAGCATCAGTGACAGGGCACGCCGGGCGCAAGTGACGGAGGAACTCAATCAGCACCTCCCCCAACCTGTTTCGACAATCACAGTCCGACGCGAATTACATGACATGAACTTACGGGGTCGTGTTGCACGGGCCAAACCTCTCATCAGGGACCAGAACGCTTTAGCACGCCGCAAATGGTGCCGCGACCATGCAACTTGGACCGTTGACGCCTGGAAACGTGTGGTATGGTCGGATGAGTCACCATTCACCCTATTCCAAACCACGGGCCGTGTTTATGTGTGGAGAACGCCCAAAGAAGCGTATGATCTGCAGTGTCTCCGCCCAACTGTGAAACATGGCGGCGGCACGGTGATGCTGTGGGCCGCAATATCATGGTTTTCATTGGGTCCTGTGGTCGCACTTCGCGGACGCATCACTGCCAACGATTATGTCGCAATTTTAGGATACCACTTGCATCCTATGGTCCGGATGTTGTTCCCGGACAATGACGCCATATTCCAGGATGATAATAACCCATTCACACAGCTGGAGTTGTTGCAGCGTGGTTTGAGGAACATCGGGATGAAGTTCAATACCTCCCCTGGCCCGCCCAATCCCCAGATCTCAACACAATTGAACATCTGTGGTCCATCTTGGAAACACGACTCCGGCGACGATTTCCACCTCCATCCTCTCTCACAGAACTGGCCGATGCCCTGCACGAGGAATGGTGTAATATTCCACTTGCTACCATTCACGACCTCTATGCTTCCATCCCACGTCGCATCAAGGCTGTTCTGAAGGCGAACGGTGGCCCGACACCATATTAATCTGGTAAGTTGCACTTTCGTTCAGGTGTTTCCATTATTCTGATAAGCATCTGTATATGACAGATTACTGTGTTTTGCCGTTGCGACTTCAAATATCTTTCCCATGTCTTAAACTCTTCGTGGGCTGATGGATGGATGACAAACAAGTTCGCAATCAAAAGGTTGTCCGATCTTGCCATTAAGACTGTTATGGTTACTTTTTCGTAAACTGAATTTTATTCTGTGAAATATTAATGTAAAGAAAGTATATTTTTATAGCTATTCATCCCCATGACAGTTCTGCAATGTCAACTCATCAATATCACTCATATTACGTTGTTTCTCATTTAAGAAAAAACAAATACTTTACGTTATTTATTTCTAAATGTGTGCCGTTGTGTTCAAAGTTGCAGCTTATAGTCTTTGATAAAATATCATTAATCTTATGTCTTGTCTTTCAAATGTCTGTGGTGATATCTAAAAATAATTTAAGCTTCTCAATAGGATTTTAAAGTTTCATTCAAGAAAACGCGTAGTGAAGATTTCCTTTTCTGAAAGTGTAATAACATACCTAGTATTCGGGTTGAGGAATACTTCAACATTAAAGCTGTCAACGTTGTTATTCCTTTAAAAAATCTCGTCCTGGTAGAAAAAATGTAAATGGAACCATGCTGTAGAAACTATTTCCGGTAGTAAGTAAAATTGTCACATACTAAAAGAATTAATACTGCATAACGAAAATCAAGCACAACTTTAGTGTAAAACAAAAAAAAACGTGAATACTTCTTATAGTATTTATTCTATCACAAAAAACACACAAAATATATAATGGCCACACAGTTCATAAGAAACCGTCTCTTCACTGGTTGGTACGAACATGTTCTCAGTTTATTTACTAATACAGTCTAAAGTAACTGTTCTGAAAAGATGTACATCAGTTCTATATTGTCTTGTATAGTTTCTTATCCCTTTTACGTTTTATTAAAAGAAATACACTTTAAGATGCTCACTATTCGATACATATTACAGTTTCACTCGATTTGAAATACAGCACAGTCCAATCAAACGAGTTTTGCACTAGGTCTGGACTGTACAGAGGATGTGGGACAAGATTCCATTGTAGTCTCTGTAGGGTCAAATAACTGTTTGTATTCTGCAGAAAACGTATTCTTCAAGGCAAGATCTTAACCCATCTAAAAGTAACACATGGAGCATTGATATAGGGTAGTGGATTTGGAATTGTGTTTGGTGAAAACTCCTTTCTTGCCAGCGGGACTAAGTTCTCCGACTTATTTCCCACATTAATAAAACAACACTTTGGCTGTGTTTTTTTCTGTATGTCATATAGTTTCTTTTAAAGTACAGGATTACGTAAAAGACGCTTCGTTTGTTCCGCCAAAAATCGTCTCCACACTTGCAGGAATGAGTCCATGGATTGGGACGCTAGAAAATAATATTCTTGCAAAATTAACCAGTCTTAAACATGCAATATTTTTATTGTATCCGAAATACAAAGAACTGAAGCAGTATCCAATGTACACTCACATCCACTTTTATCCACAAGTTTGGCGTCTGTCTCCGCGTCCTCTAGTGGAAGAGTCAACGCTATCTCAGATTAAATAGTCAGACAGTCGACAGTCCTCTCCATCCTGCACTGCTACTTGTGAGTCTCGCGGCAAAACACTAGAAAACGCCGTTTTCTTACTTGCTTCGAACTCAGCCATGGTAAAATTACGACTAGCAAGAAGTCAGGACTGTTGGTTATATGTATTCAGGTCGGAATCAATAATATATCAACAGATGTTCTTCTACCTCATCTTCTATGCCCTCTACAATATTGTCGCTACATATGTGCATGTGCAGTTTTCCTTCTCTTGTACATTTACTTTTACAGTTATCAAGTCATTAATACCTCCATATTACGGAATAAATGAACCCGTGATACGACAAAAAGAGACTAATTATAAGCCCACGAATAATCGGCTCGTGTTTCAATTCTTCTTCATTCTTAATTAGATAGGTGAAAAGTTATTTTAAACTCAAAAACATCGTCTTGTTCCGACTTTAAAGTGGATTTAAGTACTTAAACAATTCAACGCACTGTAACAAAGCGACCTTAAGGAGGTTTGATTTTCAACTCTCTCAAATATGTTCATTATAATTTTCCGTGAAAGTTCCCAACAACTTCCGAGCAGTATTGAAGTGAAACAGTAATTCTTTCCAATAGCTTGACTGGACTAAACTCAAAGCAAACTAAAATAATATATAGCTGCAGCGAGATTCCTCAGCGTGTCATATGTTACTATGACGAATTTATATGCAACTACGGCTCAGGCCGGATTGATGATGATAGGATGTTTGGTAAAGTAACCAAATTGGGAGAAACTGGAGCACCCCGAAAATCCCATTTACACGGAGTTTGTCTTGTAAACTTTGTTTGGCCAAAAGGCCCTCATGGCATAAGCTGGGATCGATCCGAGGACCCGTAGCACGAGAGGTAAGCGCTTTGTCACTGAGCCACCATGACCCCTGTTACTATGAGGACAAGTGCAGTGTCTCTGAAATGAATTTCTCTTAGGTTTCAAATATTACATGACGTTTGTTCCTCTAATTATTTCGTGCATCATTAGGTCGTATTATTAGAGATTTTTCATACATTTAGCTGTTCTTCTACTTATGATCTATACTACAACAACAAAAAGCTATCACCTCGAACTCTGATTATTCCTTCTGTTTGTGGATTGTTCTTTATGTCGGGTGTTTATACTATTTACTTGCTGTAAATAAATGGAGGATGGATATAAAGTATATTCTTTCCATCTGTTGTTTTTAATAAGCCAATAAGTGTATTCATCGTACCAAGATCAATAATAAGAGACGGTGGCTTAATCCTTTAAACAAAGAAGATTATTGTACTCTTCCCTACATATATTGGAGAAAGTAATGTTAATGGTTGAAATTTCGTAAATGTGTACACGTGCGAAATGTAAAGTTGCAGTTTTATTCGATCACATGTACAATGCTCACAAAACTTGTGTAATAAGAAAATACTTTTTACAAGTTTAGTGTCCTCAACTTCAAATTTGCAAAGTTGTGAATGACATTTTTTAAAGTATGGAACACCTTTTTCTTGTGAAAGTGAACATTTTGTAAAAATAAAACTTTTTTAAATGGAATATTTTGTTAAAACAAAAACAGAAAAGGTTTTGTAAAACAAAAACTTTTTTTTACCTAAGTTTTCTTGTGAAACGAAAGCAAAATAGAAAACGAAAACGAAAACTTTTTGTATGACAATTTTTTGTTAATGAAAAACAAAACAGAAAACTAAAATTTCTTTAAATGTTTTTGCTGTTGAACTTTTTTGTTAAACGAAAATAAACGGATTTTTTTCTTGTCAAACGAAAACAAAATGGAAAAAAACTTTATTTCCTCTATTTCATGAATGTTTTAATAGTTGCAAAGTTTCAAGGAAGAAGTTCTTCGTTAGTTACCTACAAAAAATATTATGACTTTCAGTCTGTTGGATGTACTATAAGATTTTGTTCAACACTGTTTCATAATACCAGAAAGAAAATGCCAATCAGAATACATTGTATGAGTTGACCTTTTATTGTAACACATTTTACATTATACCTGAAAAAATATTTAAATCAAAATAGTTTGTATTGCTTTGAATCACTTGTCTGGAAGATAAAAGCAAGATTGTTCAATAGTTTGTATCAAGTGTTTGTAATGAAAATATTTTCAATCACTTGGAATGTTGTAGTCACAAAACTGTATATATCTTATTCTCAATAAAACGTTCCTTGGTATTATAAAATCGTTTGTTTTATTTCGACTACCTCACAGACAACACCCAAAGCAACCATGTAACCAATCTTTCGTCCAGAGAAGCACATAAAGTTTGTCCAAGTATTCAACACTTGTAATCATTTAGTTATATGTTTTCAAAAAGTTCTGCAGTACATTTTCACTATCTCCGTGTATCTCTATAAGTTTCTCGTAGATTTCATTGCATATATCATAATACGATAAGCTGTCCAGCACGTCCTGTTCCATGGATTCCTTGGACATATGAATGCAATCATGGCATCCTGACTCGATCGGTATATGAGTAAAACAGGCATTGCAGATTAGTGGTATGATTGTTTTCCAGTGTGTTATATACAATCAGGACTCACTTGGATACTCGAACACTTACATATCGCCATCGTTGTAGCAACTAGATTAAAGACCATTCGTTACAGCATTTTATTAACTTTCCTGACCAATCAGAAAAGAGAATATACATTGAGGGTGTTAGTCTCAAAATGTAATGTATATTAACCTATCTGTTGAAATTAGATACAAAGAAGAGTCAAAACTGGGCATTAAGAACTCAAATAGTGGAAGAAGTTGAATTTTTAAAAATTAATTTGAGGGTTGGCAACACTTGAGGTTGTTAAATTGGTAGCGCTAAGTGATTGCACTGCACTAGGAAATAAATATGCAATATAAATCTCGAACAATAAAATAATTAATAATCTGGGTTGACAACACTTGTTGACATGATGTTGGTAACCCTTGGACACACTGCTTGGCAGTACAATGTCTTTGTTATATATTGCAACTGGTATGTGTAAAGATGCTACAAAACTGTTAGTCCGAACTAAAATTTCAATATGATCAACACTTCATTCACTTCCCTCTCCACTCCCCCTTGTCACCTAATCTCCTCTGAATCTGTAATTTAGCAAGATTTGCAGTATCGTTATAATTCATATAAAACAAAATTAGACAACTTGTATTTCCCGACATGAAAATGTCTCTAGTATTTTACATATGACTCCTCTCTTTCTACCTCTATGCTTTTTCTCTCCCTGCTTCAGACTCAATAATATGAAAAACATGATACTGGTAGCAGGGAGCTTTCCTTTCCTCAGTGGCAGTTTTCATGTGTTTACATAATTCATTCGACTTGTGTGGCGGCTACTCCCTGCGCCAGGGAAGAGAAATGGGAACATCCAACGAAAAACCCTTGTTTCCTTGACCTCCAAAATGTGTTCCATCACGACCATACTCAATCTGTCTGGACGGGTGTGACTTCGTTCACAAGGTAAGGTGAACAAATAAATAACAGACTTTTGATAAGAAGGTATGCAAGCAAAATAGCAATCGCAACACCGCTAGAAAATACTGAAAATGACGCTGTGATTCCTAGCAGTAGAAATGCCTAGGTAAATAAAAAGTCTAGTGGAAAGGTTTCGAGCAAAATAAAATATAATTTCGTATTCTTAGTATTGCAGACGGTTAAGTTAGTAAAAAGCAATCTGTCATAGCGAAGAAAAACAGTTACACAAGCCTGTACTGGTATTACACGACGAGTGCATATTGTACAAAAATACCATACAGACAGGATGTAGCTAAAATGAAACCTTTTGTGATATACAATTAAGGAGGTAAAGCATTGCATATTCCAATCAGAAATCTTTAAAAAAGGCAAACCAGTACTGATTTGTCTTGCATGTCCTATAAACAGTTGTCTAGAGTATCATTACGCGTGCAAAACACTTAAATTGTTCCCATTAACAAGACTTTTTAATTCTCAGCTTTCCTCTTAAATAATGTCTTTTGTTGGTGAAATCCACGGAATCAGTTCATTTCTAATAAATTTTAATAAACAATTCATCTCCCATTGATATATTTAAAATACACGTTGCAAGTACTTAAATGGCACTTTCCTTCTTATGGGATTCCAAGGGAGTCCACTTACTGGTAAACAAGGGAATCAAGCCTCTTATTAGCACAAGCAAGCCTCTTATTAATGGAAAGTGTCGGAGCTCTTTAAGTCACATATTCATAAAAAGTATAATTAAGACTAGTGTCTGCTTAAAATTCGAGTTCAAATCTCTCTTTTCTGTTAAATATAACCAAATACGGCCCTTGCTAGTGCAAGATTGTTCCCAGGTTGGTCCTTTTTCACTATCCATACAAATACTAATATTAGGACCGTCTCTTGTTGAAAACGGCGTCTAAACAAAAACAATACAATTTTTGCACGTGTTAATTATCTCTCAGGAGCATTATAATAGCTTGCTTTTTGCATAAAACAGGTGTGAAAACATGTTGGACACTTGTTGTAGGTTTTAACTTACTTTTTTGCTTAAAACAGATCTAAAAGTACACGGAACACTTCTTTTAGAGTAATTCCATATCTGAGACATTAAAAATCCATCCATATCTGCTTAAAAATGGTGTATAAACATAAACACGCTTTTGGTACACTTAATTTCACATCCGAGCCACTAAACTATACATATTTTGGCGTCTTACGACTTAAAATCTCGCCCGATTATGTAAACATAGCGATGATGTATACATATATAACTATATTGATATCTAGAAATAGATATAGATATTTCTTTAGCTTTTCATATTAGTTATATCGTTAGATAAATAATATCCATAGATATTACTTCGGAGCCCTGTTTCTTAGGAACGACTACCATAGGAGTCGCCCATTCTGAATAAGCCACTGGTTCTATGATATTTTGATCCTGTACTTTATCAGGACTTTTCTTTACCTTTTTCTTCTAAACTGCATGTTATCTTATAAAATTTTCGAAAAATTGGGATATCCTCTAAATCTACCGATACATGCACTTTATAATTTGCTACAGGTGTTTGAATATTATCTTGAAAAACATCTGAAAATTTATCTATAAACTGCCTTTTATATTGTTCCAACTTAATGTTGGGAATATCAAGTTTAATATTACCAACTAATCCATTTTCTAATAACTGCTTCCAATTAGGCCATATCTTTTGCATACCAGTTCTCCCAATCAATGTATGTCTTAATCGATCCTCTACTATATAAAAATCTAAACATATTTTTAGATTATTAATTTTACACAACATTGAGACTTTCCCTTTAGTTAAAAAATGTTGTCCGTTAGCTGCACGGTACTGTCTGGTGTTATACCTATGTGAAAAAGTTTGAAATACATCCATTTCCATTAAATTTACGCAACTACCGGAATCAACTTCAGCTACCAGATTTATTTATTTACAGAAGGTTTCAGATACAGCACAGTTTGTAATTTTACACTGAAAACATTTGCAATAAACATAACACAACAATAAAAGAACAGCAAAACAAAAAGGGAAAAGTTACAGAGATAGTCTGTTTGTACATGTTAATTGTGGGTGTAGGCGTCACATTTATTAACCAAAATCACCCAGGTAAACCGTTTTACCTACCATTTAGAGCAGCTAGAGACATGAGCGGCGATAATGTCTGGAGTGTGCTAGAGAAAGTAATTCAGTCGAACACCTCGTTTCTGTACCAGAATCGTTTTGTAGTCTATTTCCACCACGTCAGAATATGTAGCGCGCAACCGCTGAATAGTGTGTATTAAGAACAGTGATAGTAGCTGTCTAGCTCATGCCCTGGTAGTCACAGTAGGGTTAATCAATAACGACGATAATAAAAAGAAGCAACAAAAGTATCGCGATCAGTGTTCAAGATTTATGGCAAAAGAAGTGTGTGTATTTATGCCAAAAGGCCAATGTGAATTTAACTAATGGTGGTGGGGGTATACCTGAAATGAGCACATTTTAACAGCACCTATCCGAGTATAAATAAACCGTGTATGATGGTCTATCTGCTAAGAAGGTACTATTTAAAGGCCACACTGAGGGTAAACGAATTAACCTGCTACACAACGATAATCATTATGATGTAATTACTAATCTGACAGCGGCATTCTCGTGCAATTACTATTGTGAGGAGTGTCATAAGAAATTTTGGAACAGATCGGCATGCGGGAACGTGTAAAGCTCTGTGTGGTAAATGTCGAAATAAGGCGTCATGCACCACCACCGATAGTGTGATTTACTGTAAAGAGTGTAATAGATGTTTTTATGGTGCGGATTCCTTTACCAACCACCAGCGTAATGCCATATGCCGTACTCTGCAGGTATATAAGATGTGTTTGAAAGCTTATGTGGTTAAAAAGGGACGGAACCCCCATCTCTACGGGGAGTCATTCTGCACTGTATGTCGCAATATGATGGCTCCCGGGCATTTGTCACATACAGCCTAGTCGTGGGTGTATTCCCCGCAAATGACTTAATATTCTATGATATTGAGTGTCGCCAGAAGAAGAAAGTAGTCGGTGGAGTGTCGGAGCATGAAACTAATCTGGTGGTGTGCAAGCAGGGTTGTTATAAGTGTAGTGGTAGTAATAAGAAGTTTAATCTCTGTGGTACAAATCAGAACATATTTTATGGTGATACCTACATAGAGGAATTCCTGGGCTATTTAGCTGAAAGAAGAGTGGGCATTAATATGATTATTTTTATTGCCCATAACGCCAAGAGCTACGACGCGCAATTTATTCTGCGGTGCATGATGCTCAAGAAAAACTGGACACCCGAGTAATTATGCAGGGGTGTAAAATTATGTCTATGGAGTACCTCTACTTAAAATTTATTGACAGCCTAAACTTTCTCCCCATGGCGTTAAGTAAACTAAGCGAGGCGTTCGATTTACCCACGGCTAAGGGGCATTTCCCCATTTATTAACACGGTGGCTAATAAGGAGTACTGCGGGGCACTGCCCGGATTAGCATATTATGATGTGGGTCATATGAAGAAGAAACAGAGGGCGGAGTTTGAGAGACGGTATGTGGAGGAGAAAGAGAGGCTTGGTGATACGGGGTTCATGTTTAAGAAGCAGCTGATACAGTATTATGTTGAGGATGTGAATATACTGAATGGGGCGTGTGTTAAATTCATGGACGAGTTTCACGCTCTATCGGGGATAAATCCATTCTTCGACACAATAAGTATTACAAGCGTCTGTAATCTGGTGTTTCGAAAAAACTTTCTACAGCCGAAGAGCATTGGTGTCATCCCGCACAATGGGTATAGATGGCGGGATACCCAGCCGCTAGAAGCTGTTCAGTGGCTGGTCTATGAGGCCAAAAAACTAAATATCAATATCCAGCATGCCGGCAATGGCAGTGAAGTTGTCGTCAGGGGACGATTTAAGGTAGATGGGTACACCCGACACCATTGTGCAGAGCATGTTTGGGAGTATGAGGGGTGCGTATTTCACGGTTTCTCAAGCTGTTCCCCACACTGCGTGACAACGCCGCATATAATGATCCTTATAGCACTTTCAATACGCGTTATGAGAGCACCTGTACTAAAATAGCGCGATTGAAAGAGCTGGGTTATGTAGTGCATGAAATGTCGGAGTGCGAGTAGCGGCACTTCCTCAGAGAACACTCCGACGTGCACGACTTCGCGCGAGCACACCCTGCGACGAAGAAATGCCCTATTAGGCCGCAGGATGCCTTGTACGGAGGTCGAGTAGATGCTACAAAGCTCTACTACAAGGTAAAGCTGGGAAGATGGGTAAAGTATGTAGATATAATTTCCCTCTACCCCTACTGCTGCAAGGTCAAGAAATACTCTGTCGGCCACCCGAGAATAATCTACAAAACAATAAATAGTTTCTCGATAGCTCTCATATAAGACGAGATTTGAATTTTTGAAAATAAAAAAAAACTTCGAGATCTGCCTCAGCCTGTAGGCCTACCGAAAGGGATTTTTTATTGCTGCCACTATTTAGGCTAACATTTAGACCCTCCGGCACAGTACTCTCTGATATATGCGTCGGCCCCATATGTGATTAATTCATTTTTCCATTCGCCCAGTTAAACCCGGACATCTCTGCATTCGAGGTAATGATAAAATGCACGGTGCTGTCGCCGGATAGCCTTTACCATCCGGTTCTGTCCTACCGCACCGGCGGCAAGTTATTGTGTCCTCTGTGCAGAATATGCGCTGACACAACAACGAGGAGGAGTACACACACAGTGATGAGAAGCGGGCCCCGACCGGTGTTTTGATAGTAGACGAGTTGCGAAAGGCCGTCGAGAAAGGATACAGGGTGCTCGAGAAGCACGAGGTATGGGAGTATGAGATCGTGATGTATGACCTTGAAAATAAAGGCGGTCTCTTCACCAAATATATCAACATGTTTATGAAGGTGAAGACCGAGTGTAACGGCTGGCCCGCAGGGTGTGACAATGAGGAGCAGAAAGCGGCCTTCGTAAAAAGGTATTACGATAGGGAGGGCATTAAGTTAGAATATAATAAAATCGCGGAAAATATGGGGAAAAAGCATAGTGCGCTAAATTCGCTGTGGGGTAAGTTCGCACAGCGCGAAAACGTTGAGCAAACGAGCATTATTACGGAGCCCGAGGAATATTTTGATAAATTAACTGACTCCAACACTGCGGTGAAATATGCACTACAGTAGGTGATAAGATTCGTCTACTGAATTGCGCGATCGACGACAGTGTTGGGGTCGCCCTGAATAATATCAACGTGGCTTTGTTGCGTATACAACCCACGCCAAGCTCGAGTTATACAGCTACCTAGTCCTGCTCGGCGATCGTGTATTATACTACGATACGGATAGTATAATATATATTTACGCGGACGGCGCTCCAGAATTAGATATCGGGGTTTATCTGGGCGAATGGAAAAATAAATTAATCACATACGGGGCCGACGCATATATCAGAGAGTATTGTGCCGGAGGGTCTAAATGTTAGCCTAAATAGTGGCAGTAATAAAAAATCCCTTTTGGTAGGCCTACAGGCTGAGGTAGATCTCGAAGTTTTTTTTATTTTCAAAAATTCAAATCTCGCCTTATATGAGAACTATCGAGAAACTATTTATTGTTTTGTAGATTATTCATCAAGAACTGTTCAACGATACCTCACAAGACATATATATACTCGCTTTGTTTCGCTTGGAGCGCTGCCCCCAGACCCCCGTAGGGGATTCACCCCAAAACTTCAGTGCTTTTGAGAGGATGCGTATCCTTTATCTTAACCAAAATCTCACTGCAGCACTACACCACCATGGTATCCATCTGAACCCTCCCACGGAAGCTGCGTACCAAAAGGAAGGTTCCCCATTTATTGTAACCTACTCTTCGTCATAAACCTTCAAAGAAAATTTCGTTTCTCTACCTTCAATGATTTGGAAATAGGGGTTTTTGGGGCGGCCATTTTGGATCCAAGTTGACGACTTTTTGAAAATTTTCTTATATTGTCGTGACCTACTTGTGATGGTACAACTTCAAGTAAAATTTCATTTATCCAGCTCAAACGGTGTGCAAAATGGGATTTTGGCCGGTCATTTTGGATCCAAGATGGCAACTTTTCGCAAATGTCGTAATATTTCCCTAAACTACTCGTCATAATGCACCTTTATGCGAAATTTCGTATCTCAAGCTCAAACGGTGTGGAAAATGCTTTCTTAGGTCCGCCATTTTCGATCCAAGATGGCGTCTTTGGATACATCATGTAATATTTTAGTAACATACAAATGATAATGTATAGTGTTAC